>QXVZ01020218.1:0-11342 GCA_008931825.1 Phallusia fumigata | reverse complement strand
CCCATGTCTCGTGTCCCTGTGCAAATATAAACGTTAGAAAAAAAGTATTACAATGTTTTTATGCTGAGGAAAAACAGTTAGGCTCTTAGTGGTTTAAATAAACTACTTTGTTTTAATATTCATTAGTCCATGAGTGTTTACATAGGTCTCCACGCGAGTTACTGTTTATAAGGATGATTATTTTATTTAAAAAAATCGTTATTTTAAATAATAACACATTGGGGTTTATGTTTGTGACATAAAGCTCCACTGTCATGTGTGGCAATACAAAGAATTTGAACGATTTTTTATTGAAAAAAGAATGTGTGTCCCTTTGGCGAAAGAAGACCAATAATTGTCCAAAAAAATAGTTTGTCTGCAACAATATCTTTTACCTTGCGCCATTAGATCCAGCATCCATGAACGTTCTCTTTTATATTCCATGTCGGTGCTGAAGAAAAGAACGTAGAATTCGGGGACGTGTCGCAAATCCAAGCCAGGTTTCACAAGCAAAAATCGATTCAAGGCAAAGTACATGTGTTCGGCGGGCTGGCAAAATAAGCAAAACAACATTCTTCAGCTAAATGTTGAACCCTCAGTAATGCTATACAGCTTCAGTCATTTTTACCACATTATTCGTACAGCATCGTCCTAATTAATAACTTTAAGCAGATTCATTGGACACCTAACAATGATAGATACACGCCAATTTAAAAAGTTAAGACAGGAAAAATGTGTTAGGGAATAAAACAGAAAANATCGTCCTAATTAATAACTTTAAGCAGATTCATTGGACACCTAACAATGATAGATACACGCCAATTTAAAAAGTTAAGACAGGAAAAATGTGTTAGGGAATAAAACAGAAAAGGTGTTAAGGAACCCGAAACAAAAGCACACGTAACAATAAAATTAAAACGCGCATCAGGCGAAGTTAAGGTAATAAACGCAAGATTTTACGGGGCCCGATTTTGAGAAACCTACCTGCATCATGATTTCAGCCATCTTTGACAGATAAAGTCCCATGATGGTGGAAATCTTCTTCACTGATCCCTTCTCCATCTGTGCAGCGTTTCGCACACAACGAAGCAAGTAGAGGGTGAGATTTTTCTCCGAGAACCAAAGAGCTGCCACAAAACACTTACGAAATAAAAACGATCGTTGAGGTTGCAAAACAATGAAGTTGTCACAAACAATAACGTCAACTGGAATTTTATGGACTTTACTTTATGCAGGCGAACTGCGATTCAGTTTTAACATCGAAATGACAGCATGGATAAGTAACAATCCTTTATTCTATAGCCTCGTGATTATAAACTTCTTTTGGTTTTTGTAAACACAGTTTTGATAATAAGCGTCTTTATTAAATCTTATGGATGGTACGTCTAAATTCCGACCAACTTTCCCAAAGGTGTCGCATCGGAAAAGTCTGATAAACACTGCTATAGCCTGAAGTTTTTGACACGTGACATGCTACTTACGTTCAGCTAAGTCATAATACCGCGCCAAGCATCCGGCAGCAAGTGCTCTTATCATGGGACAATGACTGGACAAGCAGAGAAGCAAAAACGAAAGCGGTCCCTGACGAAGGAAGGAACGGCAATCGATGAGATTTTCCGGAACTAACATGGCGGAAAACGCGGAAAGGAGAAATTGCGGATCATAACGCGGAGTGTGGCGAAGATTGGCATCCTCTTCTGTGTAGCAGTGGTTCTTGGTGGGTTCCTCTGTTATTAAATAACAAGCTGTTACAGTTCAGATAACTGACGTATTTTCAGCGCCATATGAGAGTGACGTCATTATTTTGATCAGAGTTAGTTAAAATAGATTCTTTATTTGTGTAATTTCTGAGATATGCAGTCTTCAAAACCTTAACTTTATGCGCAGCAGCTTGCTTTGCAAAATAGAAAACATATTTGGGGTGAAACACGTTGATTGCCGTAACAGTTCAACCCCGGATAAATAAAAAATGCTTTTCCATCATGTTTATTATTAACCTAAACAATGCCTTCTCCGATAAACACTGCTCGTTTTAGAAAAAAATAGATCACCGTGTAATTTGACCCCGACTACGGAAAACCCATGGTCAAGATGTTTTGGCCATGATTTGCTGCAGGTAAATGCTTTAGGAAGGCTACCTATAATGTTGCTTTACGCTCCCTAATGCAATGTATATGCTCAAGTATATGAGTATGAAAATGCTGTGTATGAGTATAGTCAGTGTTGCTGTTTTTGGGCGGACCGCATATGCTTTAACAAGCCTTTGCACAGGACTTATACTTCCTCACCTTGTATTTGTTGCAAAGTGACCAGCCTTTTCCTGATAGGGAATTCTCTCAAAGTGTTGCTCATGATTTCGGAGTCAATGCACGCTGAAAAATAAACGTTGTGACGTATTAACTACTTTTACTAGTAATATAACGAAATCTTTGTTATTTACGTCAGGCAAGAGCTTCTGTGTTGATGACACTCTTATAGATATATTTGAAAACATATCCTTGTGTACGAACGGTCAGGTTTTTTCACATGAAATTACTTACATAGGACCTTGTTGGGAGCTGGATTTCTGTACAGTGTTTCCCCCATATTTTTCCGCGCCTGGTACGACTCGAGAGCAGTGTTTCCCCACAGAAATGGACTGCAGTCGGTCGTGGATACACCGTTTGTTTCGTACAACAATAAGATCTAAAAAAAAGATTTGCTGAATATGGAAACAACTTTTGATGGCATTAGTTGCGAAACATTTTATCAATATAGTATGTCGCTTTTAAGAACTATTTGGGCCAGTATATTTTAATAAGAGTTATGAACTCCCTGTCAAGTATAACAAAAAAAAGGTTTCCTCTCTTTTGGGCCTCATACTGTCATGGTGGGATTTCTAAATCGTTGCCAAATAAGAACATAAAACACAAACGTTTACCTGCAAAATGCATTGGTCAGCATCAGAGAGTGTTGCGTGGTAGGCTGCCAGAAGATAATGATAGTCGGAGGCTTGAAGCGCGGATACGTCACAACGTTGCACCAACGAATGTAAGAGTTGCATAAGACTGGTCTTGGATGGGTTAGACTGGAAACAAACAACAAAACAGAATTATATGTTTATTGCTGGTTTACCGATAAGTGGCATATAAACAACATGTTCTACAGGTATTGGGTTTTAACACATTTCCGTCAGGGTTGCCAGGTTTAAATTTCAAAATTCGCCCAAACAGCTGACAAAATTCGGCCAAATCACAGAAAATTCTGCCAAGTTCTACTTTCAAGAGCAAACAGCTTGTTTAACACTAAAAATATACTTGTTTGTTTTTCAATGCAAGATATCACAAATTGCTTTAGACACAAGTTTCGACTAACGGTAGAAATTTGGAAAGTTAAACCAACGCAACACTAAAACTATGTAAGAAAAGAAGCGATTTGTGTGTATATGGAGACTTGTGGCATACGGAAACATCAACTGCCTTATGAAAGTGACCAGATTGCTAAAATGTGACAGTAAATTGGCTTGGTTTTTGCAATATAATGATCAAAGAAAAATTTGGCCAATTTTTTTCTCTTGGCCAAGGGCTTTGAAATTCAGCCAAACTTCTAAAATTTTGCCGACAAAAGGCCACTGCACCATGAAAGGGCGACGTTTCAGATCCAATCGCAACCACTTGAGTTTTTTTAGCATGAATTTAAAAGGCATTGTTCCAAGTAAATTTTGCTCACCAAACAAAGAGTCAAAAAAGGTTTAAAACTTTAACTTACTTCACCGTTCGCAGACAATGCTATTTCCAGAAAACTGGAATGACTGGTCACCATTTTGAAGATTGCGGTAGGCTGCAGCAGTTTGTGGGTATCTGTAGTCGCTAAACTGGATATTTCTTGTCGTAGAAAATTGCAAACTTCAGCGTTCATGATCTGATACCTAAAAATAAACGTGTGTGTTGGAATTACACAAACGTGGTACCATACCTCGACCTCCAATTTTAAGTCAATTGTTCTACCTAAGCGTTTTTCTAATTAAAGTATTGGTTGGTAAATAAATACAAGACAATATCTTATATTTTTAAGATATTGTGAAATAACATCGGGTGAAATAGTTTTGGTACGACCAAAGGTAGTTTGTAACGCATGCGGTTGATTGTTTGCAAAAAAACGTCAGAATAAGCTATAGCAATGCCTTGGCTATATTTTATTCTGGTGGGGCGAAACAACGCCAAGAGTGATATGCTCATAATGCATACATCATCCAGCTACTTACCGCAATAAAGTACTGTAAGATATATGTACATATTTTAATTTAGGAAGTAAGTGACTCTAATTTGGTTAAGCTAATGGTAGTTAAGTTCCTTGCTTAAGGAAATACAAGCGACCAAGCCGTGAATAGAACCAACTACCTTAAGAACACACGGCTAACATATGGCTTCGGGTTCTACTTTCTACACATTCCGTAGTGTTTTCCCCGAGCATCAACTTGTGCGACAATGCTTTAACCGAGTTGAAATATAAAGTGGAATAAGAACACGGCAAAAATCAAAAAGCTAAATGTTTTTAAAGCTGAAAGCAGAAGCTGAAAGGCGTTTTTTAAGCAATTACAAATCAGACATTGTTCCGCCCACTGAGAAAAAAATAAAACTTACTTCAACCCTGTCTTAACAAGCTGATTCCAAGCCGTAACAAACTCTTCATCGAATGTCACGAGATTAACTGTTTTAAAAAGGGTTGTCAAAACACCAAGAACAAAGGAAATCTCTGGAGTCCAATCACTCTTTAATGCATTGCAAGTAACTGTCAAAATTGAGATCGTCAACGTTTTGCTGTCAAGGCAAAATTTTTGTCATTAATTATTGCTTTGATTTGCATTAAAAGATTCGGATTACAAAGCCTTGCCTAAAAGTTGCAGCTTGTTCCTCATTCTTAGTTGATAGGAATTTCAGCAAAGCATCAGCTACTTGCCATCTACATGCGAAAAAAAGTTTAAGATTGAAGCCTATTTTTCATTTGCAAAACGGGCCATAACTATTTTGCAAAATATGTACCAGGGGTTTTGTATGAAAAAAAATCGACTTAACCTGGATTGGAAGTTGACCACAGACAAACTGCTTGGAAGTTTCTCAACAAGTTCGTTTTGTAGAGTTTCAGAAATGCAACTATTTTCTATTGCCCATGCCAAAAGTGATCCTAAAAAGATGTAAATACTTTTGATCAACACATGTGCATGTACCTAAATGTTCAGAACAGATATATATGTACACATACACATTTCATGCAGACAATTATCTGAACATGTACCTTTATATTTAGTGCCATGTTTGCCAGGTTCTAATGCTTCCGCCACAAGTTGTTTGGAAATCAATTTTTTAAAATATTTCTTAAACTTGTTGAGCAATTCTTGTTCGAAGAATTTTGAGCCAGGTAGCAACAGTGGCATTTCTGTGGCTTTGGCGATGACCGGTAAGCAGTATTCTGAAGATTTTGTTTTCAAATATTTCAAAATGTAGTTGATGAAATGTGACTGATGTGAAAAACTGTGGGTTAGGGCAATCTGCAAATGAATTGCAACAGTAATATGAGATTAAAAAAATATGTTGCAGATATTGATACGAAAAACAAAACAAACAATCCTGCACATAGTTTAACCATGTTGCAATGTAGCAATTAAGTTATGAGACACAATAACAACCTTAATTGTGATCCAAAACCTCTGACTTTACATGTAAAAGTTATATTCACAATTCAAAATGTGACTGTTTGTGTTGTGCCAAATTAGATAGGATTTGTGGCAGCTTGATGCAAATTTACCAGACTGCAAGTAGGATGGCTACTAAAATTGCTAAGCCAATGAAACTGGCTAGTTAAATTTAGTCTAAAAGGAAGTAAATGGCACCATGTCTATGTACAGCTCATCACTAGATGTAAACAGTACATTAGAAAATACAATTTAGGGTACCTCATGTAACCTAAAGAATGCTGGATTTTCACTTCTATCGATGCACCATTCCAGCACTGCATGGTTCATGAGCAAAACAGACGATGGGAATTTGGTGCAGAAGTCAACAAGGCTGGCAATGTAAAGTTGCTCAGGATCACTTTCAACACCAACAGATAGCAAAAGCACAAACAAGGATTCAATTTCATTTGAATCAAGTGGATTTGATGGTGACTTTTGAACTAACAAACGAAGACACCTGAAAAGTTAAATGTAAAAAGTTCAATAAAACAGGTAGTACTTTATCAGTTTAGTTGTTTTCACAACAATGGATGCTAATAAAACAAAAGAAAGTCAGTTTACCTTTCTGCTACATGGATTTTGAACTTGTCTTGGTCATCGTCCTGGTTTAAAGGTGTTGCAGATGACAAAAGTATCTAAGAACAGAAGAAAACAAGTTGTATTGGATTTGCAAACTGAACATTTGAAATTGGTCATGATTATCTAGTATTGTGAACTAATGTCAATATCAGCTCATCAAGCCCTACAAGTCCTTATGATTAGTACATCAAGTTTTCACACATCATAAATTAACCAAGTGGTTTTACTACTGGTTGCTATTGATAACGATATAATTTTGTTAGAAAAAATTTTGTTTTTGTCAGTTAGATAAACTTAGTGGTTCCACAGAGAGTGACTAATAATATTTAGTAGAAAATCTCACCTTTTGCAGGCAAGCAATGGGCAAAATTGAACATAGTTTGTCAAACGATTCTGCAAGAGTTTCACTCCAATCTTCATATTGACCAGCAGAAATAGATTTGCACAAGACATTTGAAAAATGCTCCAAGTAATAACTAACAAGATCAGCAACATACCCATTGCCAGTACGTGAACAACATTGCAAAATCATGTCAGTCACTTTGACACTGATTTTAGCAGAACTTTGGGTATTTGTTGCAGAAAAGTAAGATTCCTTGATAGCAGAGTTGTTTAAAATGGAAGTTGCAGTTGATATAAACTGTTTTCCTTGGCATTTATCAAGCAAAGAGAGAATGAGTTCTGCCAGAAATTGTACAGTCTTAACACACAAGGTTACTTCATTAGGTTCAGATGTAGATGATTGTGGTGCAATGCCAAGGTAGTTCAGACTTTGGGCAATGACAGTCTTTATGGAGTGAATTTGAAAAGGATTTTGTGCAAACGATAGGGCGTTTGTCATACTGGCTACTGATGGTGCAGAATCTATGGCGTTTTCAAGTTTTTTAATCTGTTTCTTGTTTTTTCCTGACTTTGTTACTGCCAAACCTTTCAACCCACTGTAAATTTCATCAAACCAATTTGCCAAAACGCCCACAAAGTTTTCTTCAACCACTTTATCTTTAATTTGATGGCCTGGAATTGAAGATTGTAGGACAGCTTGCAACAGCGCCAGTCTATTTGGCTCATCAATCTGAAATATTGGATTTGAAGTTAAATTAAACAAAAAAGTTTGTCAGGTCAATTGTACTATAAAACAATTTTTTCATTCAATCTACAAACCTGTTTATTCAGTCCCTTCAGAGTATTTATAAACAAATCACTGGTGTGAGACATTGTGTGCAAATAATACAGTTCTGTTGCAACTGATGCCAGATACCTAGAAACATTAGTAAAATAAATCTTATGAATGATATAAAAAGGTTGAAAAAAGTTTTAAATAATAAATGGCTAAGTACAATAAAGTATAAAGGTTAACAATACACAAAAGACTAAGATAAGGCAGTACCCTAATACTCAAGGCAGAGCAACACCACTATAATATCAGTGCTTGACAAAGCATTTAGGATTGTGGTGCAACATACTAACTTTTGACATGAAACCTAAAAGCTTTCTTGTAGTAATAAATAGGTTAAGAGCAGGATGATAAATTGATCTAAGAGCACTTTGTAAAAGATGTCAAAATACCCCAAGCATGCCATGTCAAGTACATGCATCAGTACTATATGTTTAAGGCTTGAAAAAACAGGTTACTTGTAGAGTTTGGCCCAATTTACCTATCCACAATTGGACAGTTGTTTAAGACTTTTTCACCGTTGTCTGCCAAGCTTAACCACTCAAATGCTGCTGGCATGAGAAGAGAAATTGAATGTTTGGATCCTTTTTTAACAATTTCTTGATCTGAACAACATAAAGAAAATTTACATTGCATCTTCATAGAACATGGTGATTGTTTTTAAAAACAAAGGTAATTTTGATGAGTATATGTGCTGAATATACAAGTTGTGCTGAGTGTAGTTGACTTATTTGTGGACACTGGTACTAAGGCAACAATAATAGTTTAAATGCCAGTAAACATAGCTCTCACCTAACTTTTTTTATTTTGAGGAAAACAAACAATAACCCAGTGCCTTTCATAAAGTTTTGCCTGTCGACTTGTTGGACTTTAAGGTGAGAAAATAATAGTGAGGAAAAACATACCATTTTGGTTTTGATCTGCATCAGGAAATTTAGTGATGTCAGTTTCCATTTGCGGGATTTCAACATCAGGCAAACCCGTCCACCATTCCTCAGGCACACCAGTTTTAATTGAAGGTTCATCAGAATTTAACATGGACGCCTCAGCAAGAAGAGCAGTGTTTTTGTCTGAATATCTATGAATATAAAATGCTCTGTTTCTTGGCGAAAACAAGAACAGCATCAGTACTGTTCAAATGAAAATTGATTGTCATGAAAAATATGAATTATATGTAAGAGAATGCTAATTTCTGCCCTAAAGTTGACATGGCAATTCCCTGCTATAAAGAGGCATGGTGCAACCTGAAGGGATGGCTATGCTTAAGATTTGACTTTAAGCAAGTCTTGCCAACTTGTTCAGCTCAGTTGGTGAGTTCAAGTGTTAGTGTCAAGGATAGGTTGTTTTGGGTTTTAAACCTATCGCAAGGTAGGTATTTCTGAGCTATACATCACTGCACACAAATACTAGAGGGCCAGATTTGCCTCTTGTATTGCAAGGATGCAATGTTAAGAGGAAACAACATGTAATAATCTTTGGATCAGTTGAATATACTTATTACTGAAAGGCACAACTGGGTAAAAACTAATTTAAATTGATAATATTAGGTAGGGCTCACAAGATGCAATAATCCCTTCTAGATTACATGTGTGCACATTCTTAAATAACCTGAGAATTTATGCATGACAAAATACAAACCTTAATCAAAGCAGCAACATAAACAGCTTGGCCTAAAATATTAGTTTCAGCCCCATTATAAAAACAATTACCTGTGAGGACGTTTAGCAACTGCAGAACACAAGTCATCAAGAAAAGTCAACAAAAACTCTGTTTCAGTTTTATCATTTGTAGATGCAGTGAAAACATTTTTTATCCACACCAGCAGACCTTCGAAGTCTTCAGAATGCAAGATAATGTCGTTAATGATGCAAACCTGCAAAAACAATCGTGTTTTCAAATATCTTTTCATGAAACAAGCAACTCTAAATAGCTCTTCTAATTTGTAATTAAAAAATATGTTAAAAAAATTTTGTTGCAAAATTTTTACTTCTACCCAATTTGTACATCTAAACAAATAGCAAGGCAAAAAGGCCCAGTTTATTGGAAGATCTGAACCCCCCATTTTCACCTAAGCCAGTAATCATGCTTTGAAAATTGATGTGTGTTAAACTACTTTATATTTTTTTGTTACACTTACTTTCTTGAACAAATCCAAAACCTTTTCAAAAACTGAATGGTTGGAATCAGAAGTGTGAGATTTATTTAGATCTGAGACTATTTTGGTGAGCTGAAAGAATGATGTCTGTTTGCTTTCACCCTGAAAAATGAAAATACTTGGTTGGACCATGGTTACAATTATGATGTTCTGAGGTTGATCAAACACATTTTAATAAAAAACAATATTTACACTCAACAAGTCTATAAAGTGTAGATTTAAAAAGGTAGTGCCTTCAAACCTTTCTGAACCACTTGTATTTATGTGGAGCATGAGATATAATCTCTACGGCATACAGCACTACATTGTCACTGGGTGTCACTGTGGAGCATCCAACTCCATGTAGAAGTCGACTAAAGTCATACTGGCATTGTTGGAATACTTCAGGAAGGTTCTAAAACAAAGTCATGGTTAAAACTATTTTCCCCTAAATGTGCTTAAATACAAATCAACATTATAACTTGCCTGTTGATAGAGAGAGAAAACCAAAAGTAACTGTTCTTGGACACTTTTGCTGTTTAATTCCTGGGACGATTCGATTGATGTCCAAATTGAAATGACTGAACCAATGTCAGGCAAAATCTGCAAGTAGTATAATGGTTTTAAAAGTATGGGAAACTAACAAGTCAGAAAAATGTCTGAATAACTGGACATATATACATGTACCTTTACAAAAGTATTGTTTGTCATGTTGGGCTTATGTTTTGTATAAATTTATCTCTTTAAACTTTTGCATTCATCATATTATTGTGCCTATCTTTTGGACCAGGGGTTAGCAACATGTCATTATTAGCCAGCAATATGTTTTTTCATCGCACGCAAAGTGATTTATGAGTTCATAAAACATTTTTTGAGCCAACTTAAGTGACCTCTTGTTTAATTTGTTTATTTATCGTCTAGTACAGTGCAAATGCAGCAAATACCAACAAAGTGTACATGAAAACCAGCCTTCTACAAACTGCACTGATTAGCCTATCAAATGCTGAAACACAAAGCAGTGATGCGATCAACATGACATGCGAAGTCATTAACATTTTGACATAAATTGTAAACTGCCATGATGTGTTCCGCGCTCTTGATATTTTCTGTTTGCTGCGGACAAAATGTGTAACTCCTTGTCCATACAACATTCTCAGCAATTAGTGACTACAGCAGTTAGAGATTTTGCCACAATATTCAATACCTTGCTGGTTTCATTGCACAATGCATTTTTCATCACATTTCTCTCTTGTTGTGAAAAGTTGCTTTTCTTCCAGTTTCTCTCGGCTTCAACAAACTCAATGGTCATTTTGAGTTTGTTTAGTGCCATGACAAGAATTTTGCAACCTTGCAATTGAACTTCTGTGTTTGCATGCTGCAAAAATTCACATAATTAGGTTTTCTATTTTTGAGTCGGATGAGATAAATTCCTATGTGCTTGATGTTACACAATTAATAAACAAAAAGTTGTCACTTTAAGAAATAATTTGTAATGTACTTATTTTGCATGGAAAAAGAAATGTATCAACACAATAGCACTATATTATTGGCAGGCATGAAACAGGTGGTAATGTTATAGTGTGAGGAAATCCAGGGGTACCTTTTGAGAATCAATGTAAACTTAAAACTAGAGAGGTGGCGTTCTCCATGGGGGGGTTCCACATACACTACCACCCCAAATTGATGTTTTCCACATGTACAATTTCCTTTGTTATGTTGGATATATATTCAATGTCTGCATAACATTGGGTCCCAAATTCCCT
>QXVZ01020215.1:0-18881 GCA_008931825.1 Phallusia fumigata | reverse complement strand
CAAAGTGTGACGTTTTTTTGTGAGATATTCTTCGTCAAAGTTAATTGGTCTCTTGATAAGAATTTTAATTTTAATTTTTCAGATACGACTTCTTGTGAATGCATCAGCAGCAACCATTCAGTATGGACGGACCTACCGGTAGGATGCAGTCATTATGCGTTATCTGAGGCATGCTTGTGTTTAAATGACGTTTACTTTTCAGAGACGAAACTTCTGTGTTCTCTTCCATTGCAACACATCCCTTTGTCGCCCTCTGGTGGATAGAAAAGAGTCGCACCACCAAATACGTCATGGAAGTAAGATTCGAAATTTCGAACAGAAAAATACATGGTTATGATTAACTGCGAAACAGAGAAAGCAATAACAGAACACAAGTTAATTATGTGACTTGTGTTACCACCAGGCCCGTATTGTTTGGTCAAACGCTTTACACCCGTTAAACTCAGTTTTTTGTGGTGTGGTAATGTTTTCAGGACACCTGAGTCTAATGGCTAAAGCGCCAGTTGGTTTTTAAATAGTTGTCACACGCAAAAGCTCTTGGCGTAGAATTTTTATGATGCTTGTTTTTCAAGCTCAAAAAGTTTTAAAAAACGTTGGATGCAAAGAATTGTTGCTTTTTAGATTACTTCCAATTTTGGTTCTGATGGAACGGGATCGAGTCAAACCTTTCGCGACGAATTTGTAAGCGGTCACGCAATGGTGGACGTTGTTGGATTCCAGCTTTACAAAGCCGGAAGCAGCTTATCTGTTTGTGAAGTTTTCTTCGTCGTCAAAAATGTCAATCCACAGGTTAGGACACAAAAACAGCTTGCATGACAACCAAAGTGCCAAATATAGATAGTTACAATATAGAACTTTCGAAACAGATGGAAAACTCAACTGCTCGTCTATTATTTCATGCATCACCCACCACTGAAGAAGGTGGGGTTCATTTGGGAATTCTCACCGGTGAAGTGTTTAACCAAGTTTTGTTTGGTTACACTCTTCTGTCAAAGTAAGTGCACTGTATTCAATCAATAATTGATCATATTACCAAGCATCTAACAGATCGTTACATTGACAGACAAGGGGAGAGAATTGTTACCAAATCGGAAATCAGAGCAACAATCCAAGCGATTATCGAAAGTGTTTTTTCACAAGCTGAACCTACGACTACTGGTTTGTTATATTCATTACCTTTTTGTATCATCTAAAAAATCGCTTCTGTCGAAAAATGTTGTTAAAAAGTAATTTCCAACGCAACTTCTGTTTCTTGATTTGTCTGCAATAAGTGAAACTAACCAATAAAGTGATCAAGGCATTGGGTTTACTGTGAAAAGCATTTCGAGTTAACTTTTTTATGAATGCTCACACCTTCTCACAGATTTGTCATTTCCTGATGGCGGATCATCAGCATCTGACGTCACAACTCCTGCTGTTGACGCGGCAGTTTCACAAACAGATGGTCTCATAACTTCACCTCATCCAAAGTATTCGGGTAAGTGATGTTTATGCACAACTTCATTAAAATAGGTATATTAGATCGGCAATTTTGTTTTCAATATGTTTGATGTCCCGTAGTGACAGAAAGAACTAATCGAATGCGGGAAGTGTTGCGGTCACACGACCTCTCCAGACAAATCAACGGATTTCATCGTTACATCTACGATTCTTCGATTCCAACCAGAATTAGTGACGGAGGGAGTGACATGTACGATACAGGAAATTCGGTGAGTGCTTTTTCAAAATCAATCTAAGATTTGAAAACCAACCGACTGTGAATGGTTATGGCAAAC
This sequence comes from Phallusia fumigata, assembly GCA_008931825.1. Classification (NCBI taxonomy): domain Eukaryota; kingdom Metazoa; phylum Chordata; class Ascidiacea; order Phlebobranchia; family Ascidiidae; genus Phallusia; species Phallusia fumigata. The sequence continues at coordinate 17,106 of QXVZ01020215.1, read as the reverse complement.
TTCAAATTACTTATTGTTTCAGGTCTATTTTACTGTAAACGGAGTTCGGACATTGGCCGAGTATGACCGAACGTACAAGTAAGTTGACTTAAAATAAACACGTTGTATGAACATCGTTTCGCAATAGTGAAAATTTATGGCAAAGACAACTAAAATATTTTCGCTTCCCTCTATTTTTGGCTATCATTTCCGTAATAACGTTTGGTTTGCTAAATGTGATGCATTATGATAGCGGCTCAGGTTACACATTTTCTTCTGTTCCTCTTCATCCGTTCGCCGCCTTTTTTGTCATTGACAAAGAACAAAGTGACCCGGAACCTAAGAATTATTCGATTCAGGTAAGAATGACAAGACTTGTTTGTTACAACGTTACGTTTTGAACCCCTTAAACATTATGTCAACAAGCAAGTACACGTATACCTTTAAAAAACGCAGATCTAGCAAGTAAAATTATTAAGAGGACAATGCAAAATTATGAAACAAATTAGATTTGTCTTATAAGTTTGGTTGTTTAAAAATGTTTGTCATTCATTTCACTTTTGGTTTCTAATTGAAAGGTCATATCAAACCTCGGCGCGGACGGAAGCGGAAGTTTCGACTCGGAAAACGGAACAGTAACTTCCGGCAACTATACACTGTCGTATTACACAGCACAGGTTTACATGGCAGGAGACCCGAGCGTTTGCGAAGTTTATTTCTACATTCGCCAAGTGAGATTCGTTCAAAACTGCACTGTCTCGTTTTAATTCCCGATCTTACTAAACGACAACGTCTGTGTATTGATGCGACAGAACCAAATTTCAGAGGATCCGAACTTGAAGCTGAACTTTACGATTCCAACCCGCGAACGAAATGAAATGAAAAACTATTTGAACCGAACTGGAAGCAAGGAGCCTGGAATTCTAGGATATATGCTGCTATCCAAGTTGGTTTGACGCCTAATCTGTTAAAATTCTGTGTTTTTAACAAACCGATAATTTGAAAGCAGTCTCATTGTAAAACTTAGTCGGGAAATGTTTTTAGTTGATAAAATTGATGGCTCGTTCACATTAGGATAGTTGGAGTGTGTGGTAAAAGGCTTGCCTAATGACCACAACATAAAATGCTTACAATAAACAAAATTGATCAANTGTTTTTTCACAAGCTGAACCTACGACTACTGGTTTGTTATATTCATTACCTTTTTGTATCATCTAAAAAATCGCTTCTGTCGAAAAATGTTGTTAAAAAGTAATTTCCAACGCAACTTCTGTTTCTTGATTTGTCTGCAATAAGTGAAACTAACCAATAAAGTGATCAAGGCATTGGGTTTACTGTGAAAAGCATTTCGAGTTAACTTTTTTATGAATGCTCACACCTTCTCACAGATTTGTCATTTCCTGATGGCGGATCATCAGCATCTGACGTCACAACTCCTGCTGTTGACGCGGCAGTTTCACAAACAGATGGTCTCATAACTTCACCTCATCCAAAGTATTCGGGTAAGTGATGTTTATGCACAACTTCATTAAAATAGGTATATTAGATCGGCAATTTTGTTTTCAATATGTTTGATGTCCCGTAGTGACAGAAAGAACTAATCGAATGCGGGAAGTGTTGCGGTCACACGACCTCTCCAGACAAATCAACGGATTTCATCGTTACATCTACGATTCTTCGATTCCAACCAGAATTAGTGACGGAGGGAGTGACATGTACGATACAGGAAATTCGGTGAGTGCTTTTTCAAAATCAATCTAAGATTTGAAAACCAACCGACTGTGAATGGTTATGGCAAACTTCAAATTACGTATTGTTTCAGGTCTATTTCACTGTAAACGGAGTTCGGACATTGGCCGAGTATGACCGAACGTACAAGTAAGTTGACTTAAAATAAACACGTTGTATGAACATCGTTTCGCAATAGTGGTAAATTTATGGCAAAGACAACTAAAATATTTTCGCTTCCCTCTATTTTTGGCTATCATTTCCGTAATAACGTTTGGTTTGCTAAATGTGATTCATTATGATAGCGGCTCAGGTTACACATTTTCTTCTGTTCCTCTTCATCCGTTCGCCGCCTTTTTTGTCATTGACAAAGAACAAAGTGACCCGGAACCTAAGAATTATTCGATTCAGGTAAGAATGACAAGACTTGTTTGTTACAACGTTACGTTTTGAACCCCTTAAACATTATGTCAACAAGCAAGTACACGTATACCTTTAAAAAACGCAGATCTAGCAAGTAAAATTATTAAGAGGACAATGCAAAATTATGAAACAAATTAGATTTGTCTTATAAGTTTGGTTGTTTAAAAATGTTTGTCATTCATTTCACTTTTGGTTTTAATTGAAAGGTCATATCAAACCTCGGCGCGGACGGAAGCGGAAGTTTCGACTCGGAAAACGGAACAGTAACTTCCGGCAACTATACACTGTCGTATTACACAGCACAGGTTTACATGGCAGGAGACCCGAGCGTTTGCGAAGTTTATTTCTACATTCGCCAAGTGAGATTCGTTCAAAACTGCACTGTCTCGTTTTAATTCCCGATCTTACTAAACGACAACGTCTGTGTATTGATGCGACAGAACCAAATTTCAGAGGATCCGAACTTGAAGCTGAACTTTACGATTCCAACCCGCGAACGAAATGAAATGAAAAACTATTTGAACCGAACTGGAAGCAAGGAGCCTGGAATTCTAGGATATATGCTGCTATCCAAGTTGGTTTGACGCCTAATCTGTTAAAATTACTTCGCACGAACACAACTGTGTTTTTAACAAACCGATAATTTGAAAGCAGTCTCATTGTAAAACTTAGTCGGGAAATGTTTTTAGTTGATAAAATTGATGGCTCGTTCACATTAGGATAGTTGGAGTGTGTGGTAAAAGGCTTGCCTAATGACCACAACATAAAATGCTTACAATAAACAAAATTGATCAAAATTAGCCGACAACTTTTTCTTTCAAACGATACATAAAAATTTGACTGTTAGAGCATGGTTCTCTCTACAGACTCAATTTTAGGGCATCTGGCAAATGCTTTTTTTCTTTAAAATTTTGCCTCTGGTTGTGTCTGATAGAACTAACGTATTTCAAACATCAACAGGCGATCAGGTCTCAAAGNGCTTACGGCTCATAAAATTCTACTGGAATATTTTGATGTACTGCAGAACTAAAGCCGCAATAATCGCAACAAATTTAAAATTTTACTCGTCGTCATAAAAAGATCGCACACGCCATCTGCCGGCTAATATTTGAGGTGCAGGTGTCACGTGCTTTCTAATCTAAATGTATTTGGACCGATTTAAGATAAACCACGTGGCAACTAAACTAAAAAGAGCTTATGGCTACGTTTGTAATTTTGTGTTCTTTTTACGTAAAACCCGAGAAACGAAAAAAGTTGCCTATTTTCATAAGTTACGCGTTGATTTTCAGGACCCCTCAGGAAAAATCTTTTCGTTTTCCTCTCCTTACCGCGACCGACTTATTTCGCGTAATACGGCTCGTTTAAGCGGAATTATCAACAAAGCCGTTTTCGGATACACACTGCTGTCAACGTAAGAAGTTTGGGTATCAACAAGTCAATTTACTAAACATATTACCAAACAAAAATACATCTGCGGTAAAGTTCGGTGTAAATTTCGTGTTAATTGGTTGGTTTTGATGTTAAAACATAACAATTTTACTTGTATTGTTGAATACACAGACCCACTCCAGGACGGCAAATTACGCAAAACGAGCTTGAAGCAACAATGCTTACCACTCTTAGTGCAATAACCGGACAAGGTAAGCCTTGTTTGATTACCTTGAAGTGTGTTAAAGAAAGACATCGAGGTCCCGCTTTTATAAAGGTAAAAAGGCCAAATCAAAATTCAAAACCTGGTACTTGTATACTAAATTCCAATGCACAGCTGTGCACAGATCTAAATGTTGATTCGTTTTATTGTTTATAAGGAATGGTGTAACGCGAGGGGGTAGAATGATAGCCCTATCTACTTCCATAGATTTTTTCATCACTTATATATATTTTTTTTTAGGGGGGAAAGGGGTTTTGGTNGTAGATAAATAGAAGCTTTATTGATATTCAGGATTCCAGCGCGATTCTACGTTTCACAACGCCAGTCCGAGACACGCGGTACATGAAAAACTTTGTGAACCTAACTGCGAATCGGGAACCCGCGATACTCGGATACATTTTACTAGCACAGTAAGTCTTTGAAGTACATTAAACTAATGTCAAAGCCCTGTAATAGTTACCTCTCAAAAATAAATTAACAGAAAATACAGCAGAAGAGTGACAACAGAAGAGATACGCACATCCATGACTAGACTGTTACAGATGATGACTGTAGCCGCCCGTAACACCAGCGGTTAGTTTATACTTTTTGTGTGACAACAAGTTTATTTTGGGGGCTAGTCGCAATTCGAAACAAAGGGTTAATTGCTGTAATGTTCGAGGGTGGGTATCTGCCAAATAAAATCAAAAACACTAATGAATTACACTTAGTTTTGCTCTGCAGTCATGGCTTCTGAAACCACCGAACAGTTGCTGCAACGATTCCGCTCTTCTGACTTAACAAGACATGTGAGAAACTTTCATCGGTATAGATATGACGACACTGCTCCTCCGATGAGCCGGATATCTGATGGCGGAGATGATATGTACGACGTCGGAAACATGGTATATTGTGGTGTGTCGTTATCATATCGCATTTGTTGTACAATAATTTTTAGACGTTCTGAAATAATAACTAGTTTTACTTTCTGGCATCAATTTAACAGATTCTTACAAATCGTTCAGGTACATTTTGCAGTCAACGAAGTGGAGACGCTTGCCACATACAATCAAACGTATAGGTAGGTGCACTTGCTTAACAAGGTTTTTGTTTCACGCTCAGCTAAACCTTAGGTTTTATTTGATCCTTAGAGGGCTCGACTACTCATTTTCCACCTTGCCCATCCACCCCTTCATTGCGCTTTTCTACATAAACTCTTCGGAAGGAACGAACACAAACTATTCCATACGGGTAGGGTCTCATACAACTTCCAAAGCTGAGGCAGCATGGCGCTGTGTTTTTGCAATTTACGTAAAGATGTTGATTTGACTTTGTAATTTAAAAAATGTAATATCAATTGCAATATTAAGAGCACTACAGCTTTAAACAAACAGGTGACTTCAAACCTTGGAGCTGATGGAGGTGGAAGTTTCAGTAACTTCTCTGGCATTGTGTCGCTCGCTGGTTACGAATTGTCCTTTGAGGGAGTTCAGGTTTACGGTGCAAGTGACGCCAGCGTGTGTGAAGTGTTTTTCCACGTTTCACTGGTAATGTTACTGTTTTCAATGTTGGTTTTTTCTCCATGTAATATTAAAGTATTTTTACTTACACTCTTTACTTGTTTTTCCCTTCACCAACGTTTTTGATGTTTTCTGTGCCCACTTCTAACTGGCTCAACCAAAATTTCGTTATTTCCTTTTTACTTTCCAGTCGCGAAGTGAAGAAACATTTTCGTTTTCCTCGCCAGAGCGTGACAGAAGAAATATTGAAAGTAGGGCTGTTCTAAGCGGAAATATCAATCAGGCCGTGCTTGGGTACATGCTGCTGTCAACGTGAGCCCAAACCGTTTTTTTTTTGTTTTAATGTCTTATTTGTGGAGGTGTTGTCCGAAGTAACAGAGTGGAAGCACCAAAAATCAATACTTCTTTAAGCGTTGTTTTTGTAAACAAAGTATTGAAATTTTTTATTTATCCAGCGAGAGCCCTGGACCGAAAATCGCGCAAAACGAGCTGGAAGCGACGATGCTTAATACTCTCAGTGTTATAATTGCACAAGGTATGTTTGGTATTTCCTCCGTTTATCTGAACCACGATGTACTACTTGACCTGATTTTACCAGAAAATACGACAATTTCCACAATGGCTCCTGAAGTGTCGATACAAAGAGGAATGCACAAACAACGAAGTAAGTAAACAAAGTCGATTTTTTGGTTTGATCTGAAGCCTTCACTTACCACCATACAGGGATAAGTTACAGCAGTGTTCAAATCAATTGTGTGCAGTTGCCGATGTAACTTATATTTTGCTGACACGATTCCGGGCATCGAACGTAACGAAAAACCTCCCGGATTTTCATCGGTATGTTTATGACGACACCTACCATCCGATTAACAAAATTTCTGATGGTGGAAATGATATGTACGATGATGGCAACAAGGTTCGACCTATTAAAAAGTTATTGGGTGTTGCGTGTTTTTTGATACGTTATGGTGTTTGACTAGTGGTATAGTTCATACGCCTTTAGGTTAACGTACTTGCAAACTAAAGTAGCATCAATTTTCGTCGTCGACACTATACCAAATGTTTACTTAACAGGTGTACTTCGCTGTGGACGGAAATGAGACGCTTGCCACGTACAACGAAACATACAAGTACGCGTGTGTTATATGACGTTGCTCTGAAAAAGGCGTTAACATATTTTATTCGTTTTAGCGGATCCGACTATTCATTTTCCACCCTTGCAATTCATCCCTTTATTGCTTTTTTCTACATCAACTCCACTGAACCATCGAACAGAGTTTTTTCAATAAGGGTAGGTGCATACTCTGTCCTTACACCCTTTTTCAACAAAAAGGTTTTTTTTATACCGATATTAAATGCATGCTTAAACGCAATCATTAAAGAGTGTTTTCCAAATCACCGAAGTATTTCTTTTTGTAGTTGAGCTCAAATCTCGGTGCTGATGGTTCTGGAAGATTTCAAAAGTTTTCTGGCTCTGTGTCGCTCCGTGGATACCGATTGTTCTTCAGTGGAGCTCAAGTTTATCAAGCTGGAAGTGACGCAAGTGTTTGCGAAGTGTTCTTCTACTTTTTGAAGGTATTTCTCACCATTTCAAACAAAATATTATGTTGGTTTGAATGTACAGTAGCTATTTAAATATCTTAACGCCGTTGTCATCGTGTTTGGAAAATTCTAAAATGACTGTTTGTATATTTATTCTCGTATTTGCAGACACAAGGCGGAGAAACGTTTTCGTTTTCTTCTCCAGAGCAAGGGCGGACGTATTTACAAAGTACAGCTCAGTTGAGTGGAGTGAACGACGAAGCCATATTCGGTTACACCCTCCTGTCCACGTAAGGATAATGACTACCAACATTTTAATTTCAGATACGCTGTAATTTCCATGCAACTATTTTCAGCATAATAAAATAAAACATCATCAGTAGCATTTCTCAGCTGAAAGCAAGACCCCCAAAAATCTTTCAAGCATGCAAATTTATTTCGGGACCCAAATACTTGTCAAATGTTTTTTCGAAAATGTACAATTTACTAATCTCGTTCCAGACAAAGTCCGGGGCGGCAAATTACGCAATACGAACTGGAAACAACAATGCTTAACACACTAAGTGTTATACTGGATCAAGGTACGTCCAATAATCGTTTAAACCTAAAAAAGATACATTGATGTAAAATTCTGTTTTCCCGTATACCCGATTTTGCAACACTACAAATTTATGCTGCTCAAACTTATGTTAAAACAGATTGTTTCGAGTTAATGACTGTTCATCAGCAGGACACAATCGCTATTTGTTGCTAAGTGTAGCTCCAACTATAAGAAACAAACGCTTGTTTTTTTTCTCAGAACCAGTTACTGCAGCCATAATAACAAGTTCGATCCTGCAACGGTTTCTATCGTCAAACTTGACAAAACATGTATCCGATTTTTATCGATATGAGTATGACGACAGAGATTTAATTTTTGACGGCGGAAGTGACATGTTTGATAAGGGAAACAAGGTACAAATATTTTCAAGCAGTTTGTGGGATCATGGTGTTATTAGGAGTTTGCCGTTCGGGTTTCATTCAATACTACTTTGCACATTCCACCTACAAAGTTTAGACGAAATCTTTGTAGTAATTAATTGACAAACTATCTTTATATGTTTGGGCTGTGTCGGGTGACATTTGCTGTCCTTCTAAATACAACTTTCGAAATGTACTAATCTGTTTGTATACATATAAACATCGCCAACCTGCTATACGAGGAACTATTTTTTTAGGTCTACTTCTCCGTCGATGGTAATGAGACGCGTGCTGCTTACAACAAAACATACAAGTGTGTATTTTTCCTGTAACGTAACCTCAACAAATTTACATGGGTTGTTTTAACTTGTTTATCCGTTTATCTAGTGGAACAGATTACTCGTTTTCGACACTTGCCATTCATCCCTTCATCGCATTTTTCAATATCAACCCCAACCCACCAAAGATGGGAAACTTTTCTATACGGGTATTTTAATAAACAATGTTTGATGTAGGGTACGACAGAATGTAACAACTTAAATAACAATATACGTATCTGCAGGTGGCCTCTCACCGAGCTGACCGAAATGGCGAAAAAAGAAGCATCTTCGGCTCTGTATCGCTTGGTGGCTACGAACTGGTTTATCGCGGGTTTCAGCTTTTCGGAGTAGAACACGACGCGAGCGTTTGCGAAGTGTTTTTCTACATTCTAAAGGTGGCGTGTTTTTGTATAGTTATCGGTTAAAGATTTGATCTTCTGAAAAGTAACCTTTCTTACTTGGTCCTACTCAAACACAAAAAATTATATGAGTGTTGCTCTGCCTGGAGAGTCGTCAATAATCGAAAAATTTTAAAGCGTAACGTAACGATCTGTCTTATTTGCTTTTCAGATTGAAGATGAAAGAACGTTTTACTATTCAACGCCTAACCGTGATACAGAGCGCTTGGACTATGAAGCCACGTTGAGCGGAAGTTTTGACCACGCGTTGATGGGTTACATTCTGCTGTCAACGTAAGTGTTAGACTTTACAAGGTGTGCTGTATCTTACATGGGTGTATTTCAAAAATACAAATCAACTTGACTGTTGTGGTAAGGTAATGTTTGAGTCGCAAATTTGTAGGGAAACTCGATAACGGGATTTATTTTCGTTAATTTGCAGACAAAGTCCGGGTCGGCAGATCACGACCGCTGAGCTCGATGCAACGATGCTTAACATCATCAGTGTTATACTTGACCAAGGTAGACATGATTTTTGAGAGTCTTTAGCCTTTGTTGATAGTTCACTGACAATTTGTTAAGTTGTGTTCAGTTTATTTCGCTTGGTGAAAGAATTTATAGCATATATAATACCACTCAATACCACCAAGGCAACCACCAAGCGAAAAATAGCTAAGCAACGTTCAAATAGGCCAAAAAGAAATCCTTTACCTGATTTTTTTAGAACCGTATCTAAACGCAACCAACACAACGTCAGTTGATTCGAATGCATTTACTGATGATAGCAATGCAGAGCGTAAGTAAACGATGCCTTTTTGACACTGCTTTACTTAATTAGATAATTTGTTTATCGCTTTGGAATTTCGTGTATCAAAGCAAAACCGTCTTATTTTTTCAGTTGCCGACGTGGCGAGGATTATTCAGGACCGCTTTCGTTCGGCTGATCTTGGACGACACGTAAAAAATTTTCATCCATACCGGTATGACGATTCCGATGCACCTAACAACTCGATTTCGGATGGAGGAAATGATATGTATGATGGTGGAAACAAAGTAAACAATAAAATCAAAATCTAGGTACTCTGACAAGTGTTTAACGAATTTTTAATTTTTAGGTTTATTTCACTGTGGATGGAGTCAAAACGCATGCCAATTACAGCCAAAATTATACGTAACTATATGTTTTGATTTTGTTCCTTTTTGTTTTTCATTTGTTTGTTTTGTTTGGTTTATCAGAGCAAATGTGTTGCTTTGGATCTGGTAGCAAAGAAAATGTTATTTTAACTATTTTTTTCTTTGTAGAGGACCAGGTTACATATTTTCAACGCTCACCTCTCACCCATTTCTTGCTTTCTATGCAATTATGACAAATGCAAGAGACGAAAAACTGTTTATCATCGAGGTATTCTTTATCTAGTGCTCGGATTGGGTACAAACTATATAACCTTATAGCCTTGGGGCCTCAAAATTTGTAAGATCCTCCAACAATTCAGGATTAAAACTTCTTTTACTGAAAGAGATGCCTTATTTGTGTTAAATTAAGTTTCCTTTTTTAACATGTATATTGATAAATGAAAACCTAATCTGTTTTCATACAATTTAAAACACATGTTAGGGGTGGCTGACAAGTTAGGGGTGGCTGACAAGGTGGGTTAGGGGTGGCTGACAAGGTGACCCCAGGGTCTTGGGGGACCCCGCTGCTCGAAGAGCGCGAAATAAAATAAACTAAACTAAAACATGTCTATTTCTTATCATGCTCCACAGCAGGGCTTCCCAAACTTTTTAGTTCGCAACCCCTTTCTATTTGGTTAAATTTTTAGCGACCCTTTGCTTTTGTGGTAAACAGTTAAAAAATACGTTTTAATATTTTATTGAAACTGTAGCACACGAAAACGTCGAAAAAAGTTCACTAACTAAGTCTATTGGCTGCCATTTCTATTGGCGTAAAGATGGATTTCTCTTTTTTATTCACGCTTGTCGCAATAATATAGCTGGAATCGAATCTCGGAGCTGACGGGGATGGAGTTTTTCAAAACTTTTCCGGCTCACTTTCGCTTAATGGATTCTTCCTTGAGTTCAAAGGCGTTCAAGTCTACGGAGCAAGAGACGCTTCGGTTTGTGAAGTATATTTCCACATTGGTCGACAGGTGAGAATGATTTGACGACTACAAAACGAAAATAAGTCCCATGCTTAGAGCTGGACGGCTTAGTGTTTGTTTTGACAGCAAATGTTTTGTCCAAAACAATTTTTTTTTGTAAAATAGTAACACCTAGGAGTATGAAGTGGACTAAAATCTATAGAATTGTTTGGTAAGGTAAAGTAACAGCATGAGAGCAAGAATGGCGGCTTCACGGTCCATGGACATGTATTGGACAGAAACAGCTTTCAAAAATTCAAGAACAGTGTTTGTGTGCGGCGTAGTAATCTTCATTGATTGGAAAAAATAATTTGATTTACGTATGTCACAGAATGAAAACTTTGGTATCTTGGAGCTTGACTCGCCGCAGCGTTACAGATATAATATTGCTAGCACAGCTAAGGTTCACGGTCACATCGGATCGGGATTATTCGGCTACCTCTTACTGTCCACGTGAGTTTTAAATTGTCTACGTGAAGTCGGTTAGAGAACAAATTTAAAGTTATCAATGACCTGACCTTTCAATAATTACCATTTCGATATGATTTTGAAATGCTGTGTAATAAATTGACGTGATTGAATGAACGGTGGAAAAAGTTGCAAATGTTTTCTTGTTGTTTGGTCCCATTTGCTGAGTTAAAATTTTTTTTAGCTTACCGGAAAGAAAAATATCACAGGTCGAATTGGAAGCCACTATGCTCAATGTGCTACAGATTGTTTCAATGGAGACTTTTGGCAAGTCTTTTTGTTTGATTCATTAGAATAAACTGTGTTTTACGAGGAGACGGTGTTGATTTTTCAAATAATAAACACTTACAAATTTAAAAAAGCTTTAGATTGTTATTTAGTAGTCCACCGTAACACTTTAGTAGATAGCGTATCGAAGTTTTATACTCGCAGGTCAGAAATGTCATTGATTTTTTGTAGGACCATCTCAAAACGTGACGTACATAAATGAAACCGTTACCTCAGTTGATGCGACCGATGTCGCTGTTACAGGACGTAAGTAAATGTTGGTAATGTGACTTTGCTTTGATTAGTTCTGAATCCTGTTGCTTAATAGTTCCAGTTCACACTAGAACAAAACTTTTGTCTAACATTCTACAATGCCTCCACCTTAAAAAAGGATTGTAACTTGTTGCACTGCATAAAAAATACGGCTCAAGATTTTGATTCTGTCACTTTTTTCCGAATATTTTTGTTAGATTGTTTCGTTAGATTGTAAATTTATCTCGTTCGAAATTATATCCAAATAAGTCTATCGTTTCGAGTAAATTTAAGACCACCAAGACACAGGCTGTACCAAATGTAGCACCAACTAACAACCAAAGTTTGTTCTTTGCAGAACCAGTTCCAAAAGTGCCGACCGCCGTTTCCCATCGCCAATCAAGTAAGCAAACATATTGCATCCACTATTCGATTTAATCTGTTACCCGTTTTCTTATCGTATGTCATATGTTCTCGTGATAACATTAGCGTTTAAGTGCGACAGTCGACCCCCAATCGATAAGCTACAAACTTTTTGCATTGTGTACAGTTGCCGACGTAACCTATATTTTGCTGACACGATTCCGGGCATCCCAAGTAACGAAAAACCTCCCGGATTTTCATCAATATGTTTATGACGACACCTACCATCCGATTAACAAAATTTCTGATGGTGGAAATGACATGTATGATGATGGCAACCAGGTTAGACGTATTGAAACCATTGTTGTTGGTTGTTGTGTGCAAAAATCGACCATTTTTTACGTATATTGCTAAACATGTTAGTAATTTATCCGCCTTAGTAGATCTTAATTACTTTCTTTTATTTTCTATATGTTGTCGCCTACTATTCTAAAAATTCAATCATCAGGTATTCTTTGCTGTGGACGGAAACGAAACGTTTGCCGAATACAACAAAACATACAAGTACATGCTTGTGATGAATGAAATTCTTCGAGAAGTAGTGTTTATATATTTCTATTTTTTGATCTAGCGGATCCGACTATTCATTCTCCACCCTTGCAATTCATCCCTTCATCGCATTTTTCTACATCAACTCCACTGAGCCATCAAACAAGACCTTTTCAATACGGGTACGAACGTAGAGCGTGGGGTGCATACTTTTTCCTTACTTTTACTGTGATATATACATGCCAAAGCTCAGATACTTATAATCAAGGATAGTATTACGATGCGGTACGTATTGAGTTGTGCGAACATCGTATCCCATTGCAAAGGACGGGCGTGCCTTTTGAAGATTTTTGCTCCGTACCGTAACTTACTACCAACTCTGCTTATACCAAAAAGCATTAGCTAGATCACCAAGAAGTGTTTCTTTATATAGGTGAGGTCAAATCTTGGAGCTGATGGTTCTGGAAGATTTCAAAACTTTTCTGGCTCTGTGTCGTTTGGTGGTTACCAATTGTTTTTCAGTGGAGCTCAAGTTTATCGAGCTGGAAGTGACGCAAGTGTTTGCGAAGTGTTTTTCTACTTTTTGAAGGTAACGTTTCTCATTTAAAACAAAAATATTTGTAATGGTTTAGATGTACAATCATTTAAATAGCCCAAAAGCCGTTGAAACTGGGATTATGTGTGCGTATTTCTAACATTACAGTTTGTACATATTCTTTATTGTATTTGCAGACACAAGGCGGGGAAACGTTTTCGTTTTCTTCTCCTGAGCAAGGGCGGTCAAATTTACGAAGTACGGCTCAGTTAAGTGGAGTGAACGACGAGGCCATACTCGGTTACACCTTGCTATCAACGTAAGGATACTTTCGGTCGCAGAATTATTGGTAGTTTGAGTAGGCTTGGTAGTTTGAAACTATCACAACTAGCGTTTGTTGGCTAAAAAGGGTTGTGTCTTAATTATGTCGAAAGTTTACAAAAAACTACATTGAATGTTGTGTTGAAGTAATGTTTAAGTCGCTACATTGCATTGGCAACAGGAAACTCGACAACAAGATTTATTTTCGTGAATTTGCAGACAAAGTCCTGGTCGGCAGATCACCGACGCTGAGCTCGATGCAACGATGCTTAACATCATCAGTGTTATACTTGACCAAGGTAGACACTATTTTTGAGAGTCGTTTGGCTAGAGTTCAGTCGAATTTATTTCCCTTGGTGCAACACATCATAGCCACACAGCCCCCCTTTAAAGTAATGGCCAAGCCGAAAATAGCTATGCAATGTTAAAACTTATTGAAACGCAAAAAGTGTATGGAACAAACCAGCAGGAACAAAAGTAACACTTTGAATCATTTTTTAGAACCGTATCTGAACGCGACCAACACAAATACAACCTTCACCTCAGTTGGTCCGAGTGCATCTACTGATGATAACAATGCGGAACGTAAGTAAACGATAATGATGTGGCGCTGTTTTAATTTATTTTGTACCTTTTTTACCGAATTGGATATCGTGTAACAAGAGAATATCGTAAACAAGAGATCTCTGTTATGCCAAACAAAACACTTTAACTTGCGTTGAAACGACTTCAGTACATTGCAGATGATTTTTGCCTGGAAAGTTTCCATCGCAGTCCATACATTTCGGTTTCTATTTTTTCAGTTGCCCACGTGGCAAGGATTTTTCAGGACCGCTTTCGATCGGCTGATCTTAAACGAAACATACAGAACTTTCATACATACCGGTATGACGATTCCTATCCCCCTAACAACTCCATTTCAGATGGAGGAAATGATATGTATGATGACGGAAATAAGGTAAAGCATGTTAAAATCCAGGTCCTTAACAGTTGTTTTAACAGATTTTGAACTTCCAGGTTTATTTCACTGTGGATGGAGTCAAAACGCTTGCCAATTACAGCCAAAATTACACGTAAATATCTGTTTCGATTTTGTTCCTTTTTGTTTTCTATTTGATTGTTTTTATTTCAAACTGAGCAAATGTGTTGTTTTGGATCTGTTAGTAAAGAAAATGTTGTTTTAACTATTTTTTACTTTGTAGAGGACCGGGTTACATATTTTCAACGCTCACTTCTCACCCATTTCTTGCTTTCTATGCAATTATGACAAATGCAAGAGACGAGAAGCTGTTTATCATCGAGGTACTTTTGTCTGAAATCACATTTGCACAACAATTATTCGTGGCTGACCGTTTGTTTGTGTTGAGAATATTGTGTTGACACCGTTTAGTAACCAAGGGTGCGTGTAATAACTGAATCATATGGGTAAAAGTAAACTTTGACAGTAGTGCGGGATGTGGGTACAGACTACAGGCTAGTTTAGGTCCTTACAATGTGTAGGAGCCAGAAAGAGTGGAAGACTTTTTTTCATCAAGTCTAAATCCTGCACTGCCTGTCAAGCAGGCCTTGCTGGCTACAACGTTTAATTTTTTTTCATAACAAAACTGCTTTTAATTGTAACTTTGCATCATCGTTGTACACAACTTCTGCTGGTAAGATGGTACAGACTAGAAAGGGCTTGGGTAAGAAATTATAGGTCGTACTGCAGGGAATCGAAAAAAAAACTTTTCGTCATGNGTGGCAAGGATTTTTCAGGACCGCTTTCGATCGGCTGATCTTGGACGAAACATACAGAACTTTCATACATACCGGTATGACGATTCCTATGCCCCTAACAACTCCATTGCAGATGGAGGAAATGATATGTATGATGACGGAAATAAGGTAAAAGCATGTTAAAATCCAGGTCCATAACAGTTGTTTTTTAACAAATTTTGAACTTTTAGGTTTATTTCACTGTGGATGGAGTCAGAACGCTGGCCAATTACAGCCAAAATTACACGTAAATATTCGTTTTGATTTTGTTCCTTTTTGTTTTCTATTTGATTGTTTCTATTTCAAACTGAGCAAATGTGTTGTTTTGGATCTGTTCGTAAAGAAAATGTTGTTTTAACTATTTTTAACTTTGTAGAGGACCTGGTTACATATTTTCAACGCTCACCTCTCACCCATTTCTTGCTTTCTATGCCATTATGACAAATGCAAGAGACGAGAAGCTGTTTATCATTGAGGTACTTTTGTCTGAAATTACATTTGCACAACCATTATTCGTGGCTGACCATTTGTTTGTGTTGAGAATATTGTGTTGACACTGTTTAGTGACCAAGGGTGCGTGTATTAACTGAATCATATGAGAAAAAGTAAACATTCACAGTAGTGCGGGATGTGGGTACAGACTACAGGCTAGTTTAGGTCCTTACAATGTGTAGGAGCCTGAAAGAGTTGAAAAATTTGTTCATCAAGTCTAAATCCTGCACTGCCTGTTAAGCATAAAAAAGCTGCTTTTAATTGTAACTTTGGATCATCGTTGTACGCAACTTCTGCTGAGAAGATGGTACCGACTAGAAAGGGCTTGGGTAAGAAATTATGGGTCGTAGGACTGCAGGGAATCGAAAACAATTTTTCGTTATGCTTTTGGAATGATATAGGTGGAATCAAATCTCGGAGCAGACGGGGGTGGAGTTTTTCAAAATTTCTCCGGATCACAATCACTTAATGGATTCTTCCTTGAGTTTAAAGGCGTTCAAGTTTACGATGCAGGAGACGCTTCGGTTTGTGAAGTGTATTTCCACATTGGCCGGCAGGTGAGAATGATTTGACGACTTCGAAAATTCCTTGGCAAAGTGAAGTAATTGCATTAGAGCTAACATGGCATTTCACGGTCCATGGACACGTACTACACAGCAACAACTTTTGAAGTTTAAAAAGGTAAACTCAAATAATTTAAAATATTTATTTTATTTACGTTCTTTACAGAATGAAAACTTTGGCATCTTGGAGCTTGACTCACCGCGGCGAGACAGACTTTCTATTGCTAGCACAGCTAAAGTCCATGGTCGCATCGGATCGGGATTGTTCGGGTACCTCTTACTGTCCACGTGAGTTTTAAATCGGTTGTCGGTAATCCGTTTGCGGAAATATTTTCAGTTAGGGAACAAATTTTAGGTTATCAATCACCAAGACCTTCCGAAAAGCACCCTTTAGGTGTAATTTGTAAATGCTGTGGGCCAAGCAAACATGTCTTTCATGAACAGTGGAAGCGATAAAACTGTTACCTTGCTGTTTCGTCCACTCTGCTGATTTAAAAACGTTTTTTAGCCTATCGGAAAGAGAAATAACTCAGGACGAATTGGAAGCCACCATGCTCAATGTGCTACAGTTCGTTTCCATGGAAACTTTTGGCAAGTCTTTTCGTTTGAATTAAGAGGATAAATCGTTGCTTTATGCGGAGACGGTCTTGATGTAGCAATGATAAACATCTTTAGTTTTAAACTACCCTAAGATTTGTGTAATCCACTGTAACCTACACTTTATAGATATAAATAACTTGTCATGGATTTTTCTAGGGCCCTCTCAAAACGTGACGTACATAAATGAAACCGTTAACGCAGGTGATGCGACTGATGTTGATGCTGCTATTACAGCACGTAAGTGAATGATGCTAATTTGGCAAAATATATCGTAACTTGTACTGCTGCTGCTTAAGTTTTGTA
>QXVZ01020208.1:0-10394 GCA_008931825.1 Phallusia fumigata | reverse complement strand
AATTAAGGCAAAATGTATACTATACGTGAACACTACTCTGAAACGGATCCAGTCATTGACTTTTATGTAGCTCTCGGCCCCTCCTTTCATATGCACTGCCCTAGGGAAAAAATTGGTTGACCCAAATTGAAGTTATTAACTTCCGAAAATCAAGTAAAAAATTATTCATCGTAACTGCAGTGTATCTCAACGGTGGACTTATAGGGCACTTATTAGGCCTTGTTTCCGCCATCGAGAATAAAAATGAAGCAAACAAACAAAATCAATGATTTGAGTCACCTTCCTTCGAACAAGGCTTTACTTAACGTAATGATGCTGACTCGACTTGCCGCGTCACGGTAAGGTGGCGTTATGACGTACTTGTCACGGTTGGCCTGCGCTTGCAAGAACCTGTTCAGAGACAGGACAGGTTGATCTTTGCAAAATCTATTTCACAGATTTGGGATCAACTTTGTTTCATGTTTGACAAGTTGACGACGACATAAGCGTTCGAAAGCATCTCTGGACTTCTACTCCCCAAGTACAAAGCGTTTTTGATTCTCATGTACATACCACCCTCGCACAACGGGATCGTATTTGTGCGGCATTTGTGTTCCAGGGTAGATACGGAACATCCCATCATTGGTAGCAACATATCGCCAGAAAACATGTCGGGTTAGATTGTCGTTCTCAGTCGATCTCCACAACTCATCCGCCTTGTACGTCGCCGTCACCGAATCTCTTACACCATCCTTCAAAAATATTTTTTTCCATTTGAATTTTCTGCACATTTTGAAAAAATGTACCACACTACGGAAAAAATAACGCTCTCCTACTTTAAGAGTTGTTTCGCGCCTTAACTATTCATTGCCCTGAGAAAGACGACCTGAATAGGACGTCAAAACGTCAGTGCGTAAAATAATTTTGCCAGAAGAGCTTTAACTTCTACCTTTAGATTTGGATTTGAAGTAGTTTGTCCTTCCATGTATCTCCCAATGTTTTTAACGTCATCGGCTGTCATTTTTCCCGACATGTACAGTTCGGCGTCTTCGAATGACCTCGCTGCCAGCGCCACAGCGCTTTTGCCTGCATAAAACTTATTTTTTGAAGATTTTTTAGTTTTAGGTTTTCCAATATTTGGTGGCGGTAAAGCAAACGGGTATNAGAATTAAGGCAAAATGTATACTATACGTGAAAACTACTTTGAAACGGATCCGGTCATTAGCTTTTATGTTGCTCTCGGCCCCTCTTTTCATATGCACTGCCCTAGGGAAGCAATTGGTTGACCCAAATTGAAGTTATCAACTTCCGAAAATCAAGTAAAAAATTATTCAACGTAACTGCAGTGTATCTCAACGGTGGACTTATAGGGCATATAGGTTTTGTTTCCGCCATCGAGAATAAAAATGAAGCAAACAAACAAAATCAATGATTTGAGTCACCTTCCTTCGAACAAGGCTTTACTTAACGTAATGATGCTGACTCGACTTGCCGCGTCACGGTAAGGTGGCGTTATGACGTACTTGTCACGGTTGGCTTGCGCTTGCAAGAACCTGTTCAGAGACAGGACAGGTTGATCTTTGCAAAATCTATTTCACAAATTCTGGATCAACTTTGTTTCAAGTTTGACAAGTTGACATTCGAAAGCAGGACTTCTACTTCCCAAGTGTAGAGCGTTTTTGATTCTGAAGTATACGTACCACCCTCGCACAACGGGATCGTATTTGTGCGGCATCTGTGTTCCAGGGTAGATACGGAACATCCCATCATTGGTAGCAACATATCGCCAGAAAACGTGTCGGGTTAGATTGTCGTTCTCAGTCGATCTCCACAACTCATCCGCCTTGTACGTCGCCGTCACCGAATCTCTTACACCATCCTTTAAAAATATTTTTTCCATTTGGATTTTCTGCACATTTTGAAAAAATGTACCACACTACTGAAAAAATAACGCTCTCCTACTTTAAGAGTTGTTTCGCGCCTTAACTATTCATTGCCCTGAGAAAGACGACCTGAATAGGACGTCAAAACGTCAGTACGTAAAATAATTTTGCCAGAAGAGCTTTAGCTTCTACCTTTAGGTTTGGATTTGAAGTAGTTTGTCCTTCCATGTATCTCCCAATGTTTTTGACGTCATCGGCTGTCATTTTTCCCGACATGTACAGTTCGGCGTCTTCGAATGACCTCGCTGCCAGCGCCACTGCGCTTTTGCCTGCATAAAACTTATTTTTTTGAAGATTTTATTAGTTTTAGGTTTTCCAATATTTGGTGGCGGTAAATTAAACGGGTATCAGGAAAAAAAACACTCACCACTAGTAAACTTATTACATTTCGATTGTGCTACATTCATTTATGTCTGGTCTGCGTAACTGTCTTTTCCTCGCAAGGTTGTAGGTTCAAATCCTGATTCGGCCACTTGTGTTTCCCTGCTCTTATCTAGTGAACTTAATTGGTTGACCCAAAGTCACCAACTTCAAAAAATCGAAAACATTAAAGAAAATATGATCCAACGAAACTGCAAAAGGGCAGGTAGCTCGACGGTGAACGTATTGCGAGCATATAGCATCAGTGAGGCGTAGGATTTAAAAATAAAACAAACAATTAAACATGTTACAAATTAAACAGCGGGATCATCATGACGAATCCAGTTTAGTTATTCATGAATGTGCAACCTCCTCACTTTGCGCGCTGTAACTGTTGGCATGGTGACACTTATCCGGAGGAGGCACAAGATCGAGACGATGGTAGAGGAATGATCCAGATGGAAGAGGAGACAAGGGCTGGAGGACGGATTGTGAATCTTCGTCAGCCAGAACCAGACAGAGAGAGAACTTTGTTCCTGGGATCTAAATATCACAAGCGTAAAATAAAATACAGCGCGCAAAACCGAACAAACAACCAACCCAACAACGTTATTCCTTCAAAACACATATTTTTACTTGTTTAAAGATACTTTCTTCTTGTGTAAAAGGGATAATTTTACCCACTGAAATAGCTTTTGTGGTGCCGCAAAAATGCACTGTTAACTTTAAAGTTGCATTTTACCTGAACCTAACTACTGTTCAGTGTTCACTCTGTGCCGTTGCAAATGATCTCACCTGCTTCCAGTAGTAGGTGGACGGCACACGAACTGTCCGGATCCCGTACTTTTTGCTGTCTCCCTGTGGAAGAATGCGAGTCGACTGAAAAGCTTTTGTTCCTGATTCACCCCTTAATATAAAACCGAGATTATTCTATCAATTCGGCGCAAAGCTTTTTGATCCAAAACTAACGGGCGGAAACAAAATTGACTGTGAATGGGTAAAAAAATAGAACCCATTTTCGTCTTGCCTTCTGGCGAGATCTTTTTTTAGGTGGGATTTTAAATTCAAGAACAAAGAAGCAATAGCTGGCGGGGTCATGGCTCCTTTCGCTAAATTTTGAAATTGCTTCCTCTGGAAAAAAATCTCTAAGCGTTTGGTTGCTTGCCAAACGAAAATTGGCTGGCTATGCTATTGCAGAGAAGTAATAGAAGCACACGTAAAGTGCAAGAACGCGAATGTAAATCATTGCAAAGAAATATTATCGATACGACGGGGCTATATCGATAACATTTAGGAGATACGATTTTGCACCTAGGGCGAAACTATACGAGAGTTGGTTGAACAAATTTTTGGAATGAAAGTATTTAGCATCCAATGTCACTAACATCTAAGTTTGCAAAACGTACCTCTTCATAGAATTGAACACGGACAGAAACTCTTCATCACGCTCAAACGCCGTTGCTTCGACGAATAGCGGTTCATGGTCCGTGACGTAAGGAAATAACGGATGGTTGATCACGAGACCTGTTACAGATACAATGCTTAATTGTCATTAGAAATTGCATGCAAACCCAGCCGTCTCACCCTTGTGGTTGATCACAAATGAATACGACATCTCCGTTGGTTTGAAGTAACTCGACTCGGCAAGAAGCTCTTCAATCGTGATGTCCACAGCGGCTACTCCGGCTATATGACCACCGACGTGCACAGGTAAGCTAGCAGTCACCATTAAACCTGTAAGGAAGGAATAAAAACGGAACAAACTGGTGTGCACAAACAGATGTCATTTTACAATTAGTTTTGGATGTTCGTATTGGTCTACCTTGAATCATGTCGAGATACTGCAAGGTGCAAGAGGTGTTTGACGAAATCACACTTCAAACAAGCCAAAATTATTCAAAAAATGTATTTCGGGCGTTATCCTTTACACTGCTTGCCCTTGCCCAATTAAGCACGCATCATACCCTATAGAGTTTTCACTGCGCTACATTTGCTTTGCATTTTACCAGTGCTGAGGAGTGAGGACCCGACCCAAAGGACTGATTTGAGTCTCTCACAACGTCCTCAGTTTCTGGACGCACGTGACCCGACATGACTCTGCTGGTTGCATTCACCTTATTTTGAATTAACTAAATATGGTTCTCACAGAATCTGTCCCTCCAATAGTAGGCATCTGCATGCACATTGACGATCACTGTGTAATCTCGATTCAAATGATAACAGTGAAGCTATGCCTCAAACACAAAATCAGTCAATGGCTGATTTTATCTTACTTTGAATTAAATTAAGTTTTTTGTTTGATCGGTTCCATATGTTATGCATGTAAGTTTTAAGTACCAAGGCCCCAGCTGTCCAAGTAGGGAACTGTCCAGATCGGCTCTTCAATAATCTCGCTTCGGGCTGCGAAGAAGTTGTAATAAGCAGCCATCTCGTTGCGCAGTTGAGACGGGTTGCTAATGTGCGTAAAAGTGCCGACCTGAAACAGTTTTTATAGGAATTTTTGCCATATATATTATCTGGATGGTAGAATGGCAGTTTTGCTAAACAGTCAACCTTCACTAACGATTCGACTTCTGCGGTTGTCGATGTTGCCATGTTGCGCAAGACGGAGAAGTCTAAAAACAAATAATTGTTGAAAGACAAACCTACCATGTCGTATATTGCTTGATGTTTTAGACATGTGGATCCCAACCGGGGAGGAATTCCTCCCTAGAGAGGATTTTTAAGAGCTAGGGGAGGAATTTCCACTTCGTAGTTAAGTCTTTCATTACAAGTGTAGTATTTCTTTTAAGGTAGACCAGTGACTCCAAACTTTTTGATATATTACTTTACTTCACTTCTTGTCTAGTTGGGTAGGAATGAAAATTCAAAAATAAGCACAAGAGGGAACGCATCAAAACAAGTTGGGAAATATTGTTTTGGGCACAAAGAACCGACATAATGTGCTACGCAGTAGAGTGGAAAATAAATATAGTGTCACCCAGTTATAAAAAAGGAAATTATATATCCACCAAAGACGCAATGAAGCAGGCAGGCCGACGGTTGACTTGGGTTAAACTGCCTAGTCAAGGGTTGTTTCGCCAAGCGCTCGTTAAACAAAGCAGGGTTTGGAAACTCTATGCCAGATAAATAGACAGTAAGGTAAAAAGCAAACATACAAACATGCTCTTACCGATACCGGATCCTAATCCATACGTCATCACTACCACAGAGTTATTGATTGCGTTGTTTCGTCTCTGCAGAGTTTCCATTATTGTTGTATCAGTCGGACTTGGAGCGCCATCGGACATAAACAGCAACACTCTCTCTGCTAATTAAGAGGTGGTCAATTTAAAAACTCGTTAATGTTTTAGAATGCTGATTTTTAGGCCAACTTTACATTTTGCCGACTGAATGTTTCATCTATCTCTACTGATATTGTCTAATGATAAAAGTCGTTAACTGCATGTATTTGGGACATTTTTGTTTACGACTCATGTTTGTTCTGCAGTCTGTTTACTGTTCTAGAATGTTTTTCTATTGTTTATTGTCTTTCATATTAAAACACACTTTACTCAGATACAAGTGGCTAAAATCGACACGTATGTGTTTGTAGCGGCGATCTTGCCTTTCAGCTAATGTGTGTAAAGTTACCTTCAAGTGCTCTCCGCCATGAGGTGTTGTAATATTTAAAGGCCCGATCCAAAGCTCTTGAATACATGGTGTTTCCTGCAAGGTAAAATGTCAAGATAATGTATTTGTTTCCACGAAAATTTGCGTTAAAAACATTGATTAAACAATGTGTGTAAATGATGGTGGTCCTAATTATTTGTTTCAACATTGGCGATTCTCAAAGGATGATCCCCACGGCTTTTAGATTGGGAAATAAAATGCAGGGCCATGTTCAGATATTTGGTCCAAGGCCAAAAGTTTTGGAGGCTTCATGATTGACATTTTATGAAAGACGGCTCTACTCATTAAAGTCATTAAGACTCAATTGTCCGTTTGGGACGTAAATATGTGAATGTTTTTAATCGTAATGCAAAATTCTAACACACCTCCGGGCTGTATGGCGTCAACATAAGCCTTCACCAAACGTTTGTTTTGTGGTGTAGCTTGCGCTAACTCTTCAGAAAAGCAGCCGCCATTTGGAATGTTCGGACTAAACGTAGATGCATCGGACGAAAACGAAACTACTCCAAACTGTAATAAACACGTAGAAGAAATAGATGGGTAACATTGGGTAACAAGATTGAGGCTAAAAGTGTTATTAGTGTAGCGATGAGGGGTGCAGGAGGGAGGGGAGGGGTCTGGTGTGGCAAGGGGACCACGTTGTACATTGTAAATTAAGGTAAGTAATACCCCTAAAAAAGTTTCTAAGTTGTACAGAACAAAAACCATGTGGCCCCCACCACAGAAAATCAAAAAAAATCATTTGGCTAGCTACGCTATTGGTCATATTTTGTTGACATTTCAATGTTAATTGTATGTAGTTAAGTGCTCTAATGTAAATAGGATTAAATATTACCATGTCGAAGGGATTGAGCGTGTCAAGGACGGTTTTCACTGCAATCTTGGCGAGGCCNATGTTAATTGTATGTAGTTAAGTGCTCTAATGTAAATAGGATTAAATATTACCATGTCGAAGGGATTGAGCGTGTCAAGGACGGTTTTCACTGCAATCTTGGCGAGGCCTATGTACGTCATACCGTTGTAAGTTTGACGCATAGAACCGCTCTTGTCCAGCACAACAACTACTTGTTTTGGCTTTGGAACGTTAGTTTGAACGTACCAAGATCTAGAAATAAAATTGGATCATTATATTTTCTCGGAACGCTATGTTTTTCTAATTGTACACTAGAGTTTTTTATAGGCTTAGACAGCAAAAGGGGTCATTTCCCCTCATTTAAAAATAGTACATTAAAGTAAGGTTAACCACATTAAGGTGAGAAAGTAACCCCCCCCCTCAAAAAAAACATGGGCTTAGTCTCTCTACATTGGAACTTGTAGACCTAGAGAAATATATCATTGGTAAGAAAGCACACTTAAAGTCTGAGAACTTTTGCAGAATATTTTTTGCCAACTCGTTGGTTTTCTTCACCTGAATCTGTTATCATAGGAACCGCAATCATTGGCTTTCGTGGCTGGAAACGTGGTGGTGACTCCTTGCTCGCTGCCGAAATATTGCCACTTGAGGGATGGAACGTTGCGCAAGTTTTCAACACAAGCATCTTTGAAAGCGTTCTCCAGGCGCGCTGCGTCATATGCCGCACTCGACGAAACAAGCTCGCAAACTTTGCTAAAAGAAACCTATTAAAAAAAAACAAATGTAAACTTTTGGTCACTTGATTTTGCGTGGAAAACCGTATAACAGCTGTATCCTTTAAATATCTTAAGGCTCGTTATCGTTTCTATTCACAGCTCTTTCAACAAAAATTACAATTCTTGAGACTATTTGTATGAACAGCATTAAATTAAGGACACATAAATAATTACAGGGTTACATTTCTTGTTATTTATGTGACCATGTACTGCACACAAAATACAACCCTACCGCTTGTTTAAACCTTGAATCGTATTCGAGTGTATGGCCTGCGACACTGCAACACTCGCCTGCACCGGAGTACGACTCAGAATATGACGTCATCACTGCGTCACGCAGATTTTTCACCGCCGAAATGCGACTTTGAAACTTTGCACTAAAAGAACTGCTGAGCTACAAAGCAACATAATTAAAACTTGGCGTTACATCAGAAATAAGTGTTTTCTGTGAACAAAAACTTGCCATGTTAAGTAGAGCATTGCCTTGTAAGCTTCTTCGGTTGTATGACAGAGTATCCAAGTGATCCTGTACAAAATGAGCTTTTTAGCCAGTGGCTTATAGAAAGGGAGGATACGCTTTTTTAAAAGTTTACTTCAAAAAAAAGGTAACAACCAACATTTTTCGATTAATGTTTAATCGTTTGTCGCCGGTAAAAACGTCTTTTGGAGGCAAAAAAATATCCCAATCTTGATCTGGAACAATGCTCGATTAAAATAAACAACAGTTTATTTGTTCTTATTATGACATCACAACACAGAAATAAACCCAAAGCTAAATATCACTTCTAAAGACCTTTAATTCTGATTTCCATCATCAGCTGGATTATTAACACCCACCTGAATTTCTTTGTGCTTAAGAGAAGCTTCCAAGATGTTCTTAATGTCGGTTTCAATTAACGTCGGGTCAATATCGGATAGGCGTGAGCCCTGTACCCTGATTAATCCTAAAAGCAGGCAACTTAATGCTGTAGTCAAAAGCCTCATGTACATACTTTGGTATCAGGAAACAACATGTACGTCAAATTGGGTCACAGGTTTTATTGACACTTTCAACACAAAATCAACACTGAATGGTAACAAACATGGTTTGTTATGCAACAAACAAATATGTTGGGTTACCGATAGACTAGAAGTATTTAAACATTGAAATAAACAAACAGAAATTAAATCAATGTGCAATTGTCCACAAGGTTTCAATTATCACAGTAAATTTTGACCAACAGTTGAAGATTGATACGATCACGGGCGCCGGCAAAAATTTTCCAAGGAGAACTAATTCACACACATACATATATACACAGATTTCGGTATTTCGGGCACTTTTTTATTCATAAGACTTGTGATAGAAGGTACACATTAACAAAGTACATTTTTCGCGATTTTAGGGTGTGGGCAAGTGTCTCATTCCCTCTGCGTGCTGGCGTCCACATGGACACGAATAAACAGATAAATAGCTTTGAGAGTTGTTTACAACCACTTAAAAAAGGATGACTAAACATTGAACTACTAAAGTGTAATGAACCGCAAAACTAAACCGGTATAATTTCATACCAGTCGTTAGACCAGTCGATTGCAAAAACACCGACATAAACTACGAAAAAGGCTCTGTTTATTGAGGGTAGTGCTGAAGTGAAGAATAAGATGGTGGCGGAGGTACGTAGGTAACTTGATCAGGTGCATAACTAACGTTTTGATAATGATTTGATGGGGGTGCTGTTGGTTGGACGGTAGGTTGAGGCAGTGGAGGTGGCGGTGGCGGTGGTGATGTCTGTGTGTGTGATTCACAGTGTTAAAAATGCTAGTAGTGCTTACATTCAATTTAAATTCACTAGACCTAAAACCATCACATGTAATGCTTCAGAAAAATACTTATCCGCCATAGAAATAGCTGTGTCTCATTCTAAATCCGTTATCGTTCTTCATTTTATTACAGTGGTTTCCAAACTTTTTGATGCATTCCCCATTTTTTGGTAATAATAAAAGGTTTGGAAACACGTGCTGGTCTACCCAAAAAGAAACCTACACTTAATTGTCATGAATATCTTAAAGTTGAAGTTCTTCCCCAAAATCTTATAAAATTCCTCCTCAGTTTAAAACCACTGATTTATGACTTTTAGGAGATTGATAATACTCTGTTTATTTTAAACTATCGTGTTCCACCGGGTTGGGGCAATGCCTTTTTTAGTCAAAAGAGAAAATACAAAGAAATGGAGACAAGATTAGAACCCACAACTTTGCGAGTATATGGCACGTTACACTATTCAGACCCAACCCGATCACGCGACAATAACTATTACACATCCGTTGCATATTTAAGTCAAACAGTTTAAGGTGAGAAAGTCGATTTCTATGACAAACAACACACTTGGGATGAAGGTGGTGCTGATGCTTTTCTTTTCTTCTGGTGGTGTTCGCAACACGCCCAAAGAAAAAACAAGCCAGAAATTCCACCAAGCACGCAACCCACGATTAATCCGATAGAAACTGAACCTGCAAGTAAAAACACGTTTCAGGCCAAAACAAAAACAGTTATTTGTCGTTGTTCATCCAGGTCCGTGTATAACCGATTTCGAACCGATGGGAAATTTAGGACCTATGTTTAAGAGCAATCTCGATTTAAAAAATGACTATATACACCCAGAAATTGATTTTCTCAAAAAAAAACGTTTGCAAGTAACAAAACGCAGCAAAAGTTACATTGGCCGAATTCGGCAATACATATCGCTGTCGGATTTCTCGAAAAAATCCTGAAACTGCCAAATTCAGTTACCAACCATGCCCGTGCGGTCGATTACCGAATTCAGCTACTGC
>QXVZ01020207.1:0-12132 GCA_008931825.1 Phallusia fumigata | reverse complement strand
GCTCCAACACGATTATCGGATTAATCAGAACCAATTACTTCCCGCGACAAAACCGGACGAACCGGTTGATACACAGCCGGCACGTTTTGCGGTAACAGCGCATGAGCGAACATGGCAAAGGGCACGTTCCAATTTCACCCAACAGACAAAGCAGTAGTGTGATAGCGGTGATAGGCCCACGCAGCTTACGGCGACCTAAAAGGCGAGCAAGGTTACGACCGGTACCAGACAAATGCACTCATTACACATGTTTTTGATCAATTCAGCCATAGATGCCACAGCAACTTTTATGATTCCGCGAACATGTTTCTTTCTGGCAAAATTTGATCTATTATCTGACATACATTATTCTTGCTTTATTGCCATCCTGCAATCATACCAAAGATAATTTCATCTGTGAAATTGCGTTGACACTTGTTATTCTGTTGGTCACATTACGGACTCAAATCTTTGAGATTTGTGAAGTTATATGCTGTGCACTCCTAAAATTGACGCCGTCAAATCACACATGACACGAAAAATCAAGCTTCAACCTTAATCACTAATTTTGTTTGGACTTCATTCTGCTTGGGTGTTTAATAACAGATGAGTATAAGATAAGCCCACATTATTTTGCAAACAGCTGACTTTTTGCAACAAACAAAACCATCACATCCAATTTTGTTCAAAGACCCTAATATTTTCAGCACTGGTAGTCTGGTATGGGTATGACTATGGACTCCCTATAATTTATTTTGTTTTACACAAACCGTTGTAAGTCTATCGGCATTTTTGTGAGGCGCTTTATTTGATTTTGGTTGTTGCAGGAGGCAGGCGTATAACTTTTAGAGCTAAAAGTTTTGTGGTTTGACCGAAATAAGATGTCAATTCTGTCAACAACAACAGTTGTTTGGATTAATCAGGCCATTATGTTGAAAGTTGTATATTTGTGGCGGAAAATTTCATCAAATATATTGTCGGGTAACGTCTAAAACTGCAGAGCCGCTCGGTCCAGCGCTCAGTACGCCTCTCGCAAGTCTAAAACTACAAAGTCGCTCGGCGCGCCTCTCGAACGTCTAAAACCGCAGGGCCGCTCGGTTCAGTGTTCGGTCCGCCTCTCGCAAGTGGACCGAGGGCTGGACCGAGCGGCTTTGCAGTTTTAGACGTTGCCGGAAATTGCCCCCTCCGAGGTAATTTTTTTTGTTGGTAATTGGAATAAAGTTACTAACAGAAACTGTTTATATCAGTGTTAATAAGCAAGGGAACAGGTTTTCCATGTACTTTTGGAAGGAAATGTTTTTCAGGTTGAGATTGTCGTGGGGGTATTTCGTCAATTTTGTTTGACTCAACGACCACAGTGGTTACTCGGTTGTGCTCACACCACAAATGGTGTAACTGTTTGTGTGTATGTAAACAACCCGTCCCAGTTAACAAGAACTTAAACAGTCAAGGGAGCGGTTCCTCAAAAATGGCAAAGAGGGCAATGTGGTTGATTCCCCTTTCAGGTGTGTGGCACAAGCTTGTATGTTGTTTTTATTTGGTTGGCTTTGGCATTTATGTGCAAGGTTTACATTGTATTTGTTTTGTGAAATTATTGGTATGAGTGTAAAACACACACAAACTAAGATCAAACAATTCTTGTCATAAATGTTTCCTAGTTTACTGTTATAAATTTAGGTTGTAAAAAATTACATGATTCACACAGTAATAATGTTGAAACTACAAACAACACCCAAACTGAGCATTATGCATTACATGAGTTTAAAAAACATCTTTTAATAAGTAGATCTTACGAAAGCAGAGGAGGGGATGCTGCCGGACCACCTGCACCTCGCCGTCAATGACTGTGCTCGGAAAACCCGGGTCTGCCTTCCGCTGGTGTTTCCGTTTTGCAATTGGCCAGCAGAACCTGCTGGTTCGACCACCGAGTTATGCAACCGGCTGTACCCGGTCAGTTTGTGCGGTCGATCTCACGGCAGAACACACCTAATACACTTCAAGCATCATTCAAATAACAGGACGCTTGACTCGATAACCTATGGTTTTTTCGGTGTTCTTGCCGTTTCACGAAACTGTTTAACTATGACAAATATGTTAAAGTGACAATGCAAATACAATTTGAAAATTTGATACAAGCCAGTACTTGTGTGTAAAACATTTAAACGTTTCGACAAACGCTGTCGTCATATCGCCAGGAATGACTCGGAAAAATCGGCGCAAAGTTACTTGTCGCGGTAAAAGAAACAAGGCGTAACAACTGTTAAAACGTTAAAACCAACTGAAAAGACCAACCGTCAGAGTACGCAAAAAAACATTTATTCTGATCGCGCAGGTGCTTGGCCAAAGCGCGACAACACATATATTGGCTTCTTCTCACATGATGGTTTAAAAGCATTGGGAAAGCAAAATTATGAGACAACAGACAATTATGCCACAAGCAATATTCAATTCAACTATGCACTCCCCCTTCAACTATGCACGCTGTTTGACTCTTTCTAATTAAACACATTTTTCCGCGACCCCTGCGTTTGAAAGCGTTAATTGGTTCATATAATGTTGAGCCCATATTCCTCGGCAGTGTAATTTAACTATTAAGTTATTTAACATGTAACTTACCGTTAGCCCAATTGCACATTTTAACCACTAAAATCTGATGCACTTTTATGGCACGACCCCCACTTTGAGAAGCACTGGAATAAGCAATTAATGTTTGGCATTGCTCTGATAACATTTGGTTTAAAGCAATTTTTCTGAGGCAAAATTTCAAACAAATCTTTTTGTGACACAAGAACATAAAATTGACGCACAATGTCAGGAAGGTAATTGGAAACTGAAGACGCAGTGAACTCGGGTTGAAACTATTTCCGCTTCGAGATGAATGCTGGTCTAAATTCAACTTTAGATGACACTTTTTTCCACTTTGCCAAAATGTGGCAAAAGTATTGCAAATTGGTAAAACATTTTCCTTGAGTCCTCGTAGTTTACTAATTTTCCCATCTGATGAGTGGTACCGATGGACACATGGTTATTCGCAGGACAAATGGCAGTACTAGCTGTAAACACCTTGTCCACTAAAGGTGCATTATTTATTCATGTAGGGTCCTATATAGATATATCATGGGAGTCTATTGTCCAAATTTTTAGGGACGTAAACAACCAAAAGAGTTTTTTTGGGTTTTTAGCAAATAATTTTTTTTCGGTTTAAACATCACGAAAGTAAATTTGATGCAACTAAATAGCTTGTCTTTTTGCCTACCTGTAGGCTATACCCGCATAATTTCGTCTACGATGTATTAATGTGTATTAAAACATTTTAAATATTTGGAGGGGAATTTCCCTGGGAATTTTTAATGCAACTGTTGTTTGGTTTGCTCATTTGCTGAACTATTCGACTACTCGAAAGTTGTTAGTTTCTTGCGTAGAGCGCCAGAAATACAAGTATTTTGTTAACGATCTTGTGTTTTAGTAAAAGTAATTAAAGACATAAAGTTTTGAAGATATTCCTGTGGTGCATTGGATTAAAATTGAAGCGTGTTTATTTATTTGGCGCCCCCGAAACACAAGAAATGTTTTCTGCAAATTAATTATTTACTCAAAAAGCAATATAATTTTGTTCAAATAATCAGCAGATATTATTTTCTACAATAAGTATCTGTTTTCAAAATGTTTTGAAAAAATTGTTTGCAAATTAAATTTTCGAACGCAACCACCGATGTGACGCGCCTAATCAACTATGGATTTCGCAACATTTTCTGACCTCGAGGTTCTCATTTTCTCTGGAAGCTCGTCATGTTGCAAGGTAAGCTTTGTTTTAAGGTTTTTATTTGTTTAACTTGTTTTGTATTTAAATTTTAAACCAATGCTGAACTATTGTTGCGGCTCTAAATGGTTTAAAAGTTAAAAAACGCGATTTCCAGCAGCTGTGAAGAGGCTGGGTAATGTAAGGTTACTATATTAAGTGAAAGCATTTTATTGCAGATTTTTGTACGATCTTATCAACGTGATTCTCACCTCGTCCATGATACAACATTCCTCAACTTCAATTATTTATTTGTATGTAAGCATTGGAGTCTGTCGTGGGTCAACCGGTATTGTGAAACTGTTAGGCCTAACTTAGGCTAACTGGCGCTAGGGTAGGGTGAGTGACCTGGACTTATCCCTTCATTGACTGAAAAAAAGTCAACGGAGGAATAAGTAAAGGCCCAAGTCTGTAGGAGTGCTACTAATGTCAGCTAGTTGGTGCTAGGGCTAGAAACTACAGTGGCACTCGATAAATAGGGTTTAGGTTAGTTAACATAGGTGGGGTACGTTTGGGATTCGCGCGCCACATAGGGACCTTAGCTTAGATCGATTTCTAGCTAGGAGTGGCGCGTTGCTAAATGGCTTTAGCTAAAATAAGGTGCGCATAGAAACACGGCCTGGGCACGGCCTCCACCGCATTGCATTGGCCGCGGTGTAGGCGAGACCTAGTAGGGACACCGCTACTTCCAACGGCCTTAAGTCGAAGGGGCCGGCTTTGCATTTTGCCCGAAAAGTCTCGCGAGCCACCCTGGTAGGGCGCAAACTAATAAAAAATGTCCAGCCCTTCATCTGCGTAAATCATTTGGGGTCATTGTGGGGGGACTCGATGGGCAAGGGACAGTGATACAATGTTGTTGAGTTATACGCTATAAAAATCACTGTATCCATTTAAATCAACTTCTGCGCCTGTATAAACTGTAATTATAGGGATGTGGTTTTTGTCGGGTTTTGACCAGCTTTTAATATATGATCCATTGTTGTACATCCATTTTGAGGTTTCTTTTCTAAAAAGAAAATTTAAATTGGATTTAAAGCATGGATTTTGTAAGTCATTAATACGTTTAATTTTGATTTAACTTACTGCGCCACATAAATGCCCCTCATCCCTGTTATGCTGGTCAAGCCCATTTTACTTTTATTTGTGGACTTAGGCTAACTTACTTACTACTAACTTCAGTTTCACATTCCTGCTTGACCCGGCTACCCTGTCATTATGGGGCATGGCAATTTGGGTGGTTGAAAACATGACAGACTCACCTTCTACTTTTATAGGCTAATTTGCGGCGGTTGTATGCAGGAAGTTAGTTGAGGCAGCTTATGTTGTGTTGTTTTACGTCGGCCGTGCAGGGACAATGGCGGTTCCAACGTTTTTTCAGAAACCTTCCTTAACCAATGAAGCTTGCTGATAAACTGAACTACAATCAACAACAACATTATTCGTGCCAATATTTTTGCTTTTCGTTTTCCCTTTTTCATCAACAACAAATGTGTGTGGAGTTCCCTTTTCTATCCTTAAAATTCCTCCTTAAGCAGACCAGTTCTTGGGGGGTGTTGTGCCTTTTACATCAGCCGGACAGGTTCTTTTTATTATTGTACATTTTTTACTACTCGTCGCACTAACTGTGTGAACTGCCATTGTCAGGCGTAAAAAAGGGAAGAAATAAGAATTTAGGACAGAAGTCAGGTTTTCAGGTTGTTAAGTTTTGATTGGTTTTTGTGACTTGGGTGTTTACTGCAAAATGTAACACATTTGTTTTTCATTTTTCAGATCTTGTTTCCACTATCTTGCTCATGCTTATGACTAAGTGATATTGTTGCATTGTATAAATTGGCCACAGGATTCAAAAATCTCAGGTATTTTGCAATTCAACCCTATCAGTACTGATTTGTTACAGGGATTAACAAATTTTCCACAGATTTTTTGCAGGCAATAACAATATCTTTTTTGTACATGTTTGCAGGTCTTAACTTTTATCTTTTTATACGTATTTGCAAATATGTTATCTATTTTTAAATTATCTTGCAGACTTGCAGGTATCAAGCATATCTTTTAAAACCTTTTAGCAGAAACTAACATTATCAGGTTTCCAGGTGTTACATATATTAGAAGTGTGTATTATTTTCTCTACTGTATTTAACATGTTGGTTTTGTTTCCACAGGTCTTTAGTTTGTGTGTAACTATTATTTTCTGTTTTCACAGATGTCAGTGGCTAACATTTGTATTTCAACAGTTTGCTGATTTACGTTGTTTTGTTTCTGCAGGTTTACATTGTTTTGATTTTCCAGGTTTAGGTTTTTTGTAGGTGGTTTTTGTTTTTGTAGGATTAAATCAGTTATTTTCAAGTTAACTAGGTTTTTGTATTTCCACGTTTACATTGTTTTGTGTTCCAGGTTTACCTTCATTTCGCAGGTTTAGGTTCTTTTCTTTAATAATTTTTGTGTTTCCCAGGTTTAACCTTTTTTTGCAGGTGTAGGTTCGCAGGATTTTTTGTTGTTGTTAGGTTTTTGTATTTTCAGGTTTACATTGTTTTGTATTCCAGGTTTACCTTTATTTTGCAGGTTTAGGTTTTTTTGTTTTAACAGGTATAGGGAATGTTCTTGTTTGTTTTTTGTAGGTTATAGGAACCCAGTTTTTTACAGGGTTGAGCTTTTTTTACCCATAAATAGCTATTAATTTGTCTGTAATAAGACACCACCGCAATTTTCAAACCTGCTTTTTTTGGTGGTAAGTACCCTTTTTTTGACATTAGAAAATAAAAGTTATGTTTTGTGACCACAACTGTTCTTTACAGATATTGCATCAACCGAACTCATCTTTCAGGATTTCCGTAGTTTTGTGGATGGAGAAACTACACAGTGACTGTCAAGGTAAAAAAATTGTGAACATAGCTGACAGATAACCTACATAATATGGCAGTGCAAAATAGCCATTGTAAAAACATTTGCATTAAAATAAACTTAACTATTTTCAAGCTCTCTTTTAGTTTTGATTTAAGCTATTTTTTCTGTCTTGTATTCCTGAACAGCTTTTGTTTGCTATGACAGTTGGTAAAATTGCATGTAAACTTATGCATAAAATTTCTGTTGACTTGCTGGTATATGATGTAACCTATACCTCTTCATTCAGACCCTGCTACCCACCAAGTCTAACGGCATGGCATCGAAAACAACATTACTCTACAACCCCTTGTGGCTTCTGTGATGACTTCCCCCCTGCTTTGGCACCAAGAAGATATGTGTCGTCATCATGCATTTAAACTTGGAATCCAGCAACCAAAGTGACATCTCATATTGAATCTATGCCAGAAATACAAAACAACTTTGCTTCATCATGACTGATCAACAATTACCATCATGCTTCCCCCTATGAAACTAATTTCATAAATCCTGGAACTGCTGTGGAACCAAAGTAAAAATGTTTTTGTATCTAAACAAAAGGAACAACTGAACAAGTTAACTAACTCAAGCATAAACACTAAATTAAAGTAAATAAAGCATGCAGACCAAGACGGACAAAAAAATGTTTGTCCTTGTACATACAGAATGCATATGTTGCTCATTTATATTGATTTGTTGTACTACTGATAGTTGTATTGTGCTGTTGTATGTGGACTTTTGACACCTTGCTTGTTGACCTTAAATTTGGAGTAAGATATGTAGCGTCTTGCAACTGTGTACAGATTTACATAATGTTACTAAGCCCTCCAGCTGCTGTTTATTATTGTAAACCCCGACCCAAAAATGTTATTCTATAGCAATGGTGGGCAAACCACGGCATGTTTTTTGTGGCTCTTTTAGCTGAATAACAATATCTCAAATTGATAGAGTTGTTACCTCACATTTTTTAAAGTTTGTTTCATGTAACTTATCATTGAAGTATACCCGCTGTAATGTAACATTGCTTCAATGACACATAGTGTAGATTTTAAAATACTATCAAACCAATTAAAAACCTAATAATAATAAATATTGTGTTTGTATTGTTTCTATAACTGTTGTATCTGCAATGACACTAGTGTACAACTGATTTTGTGGCTCGCTGATGATTGTAGTTTTCTGCAAGTGACTCTTCCATTGAAAAAGTTTGCCCACCCCTGTTCTAAAGCATTTCCATTAACAGTCGACTCATTTCGAACCATTAAACCATAATACTAACGGTAGTCCTAGTCCTATTTTGCCAAAATTGTTTTTACTGTTCTGGTAAATTATTTGTGAAGTGGAAACTTAGAAAGTAGAGAATAAGATGACATCCAATCATATCACTTTTTGTGCTTTGCGTTAAAAACTTGTGTAAATCATTAAATAGTATTATTTTTATTTTCAAATGTTTTGTGCACTTGATGTTGCGAAATTGCTTTGCGAGTTTTGTGAATGGGATTAAAACTGTGACCTTACTTTGAGTTTTTAATTATACATTATCTTTCACACTTTCAATTGCCGGTGGCACAAATTTTGATTTTGCTTGCGTTTCAATTTTTGTACATGACGCCACATCCATTGACGGTTGTGACGTCACCAAACATTTTTTTGTTGGAAGCATCGGGTTGCCTTCGAATGAGACCGCGTTAAAACGCTATTGAATCGCTTAATTGCAAAAGTATTGAAAATGGCTCAGATCGTTATAATTTTTTATCAAACCTGCTTTAAACATTTAAAAGCCGATTTTAGGTTTCATCCTTATTTAACAAAATATAGCTGTATCTGTTCAAAAATAAACGATTAAAAAATATTGGAAGGTCAAATACAGAGGTGGAGAATTGTTTTTTATCGCAAATCCTACTTCGGGTCTAAAGTCCTGCAGTATCTTATCAGTAGTGCAATGCAAGATGTCGTTTTATCAGAGAAAGAATATTTACTGTGTTAAGTTTATTTTGCTTGGTGAAAGAAATCGTAGCACAGTTCAACTAAAGCAATCACCAGGCCGAAAATAGCTGCGCAATGTTAGGATGTTGAAACGTTATGTAGCGCGAAAAGTAAAGGGCTTGATTGTTGGATGAAGGTATAACGCGCTGCAGCTACACCGTCATTATAGTTATGTAACGGGGACGCACATCGAAGGGCGAGATGTACTGATGTACAGTGTCCCGCAATCCTGATAACCTTCTACTTTTAAATGCCTTTGGAAACACATGGCTTGGAACTTACATAACGTTTATATTGCGCTGTGAAATTAAACATATAAAAACGAACCAATAAAGTAAATGTTTGCAGTCCTTGTAGTGTTGCTGGTCCTAATGTCGTATATTTAACGTTTAAAATTAAAATCTAGCGCTCATGCGATCGTCAGGGTCACAATACTTGTCCTCATTTCGAAGTTTTCTGAAATCTCCAAAATTGCGGGGTTCCGTCTAAAACTGCAGAGCCGCTCGGTCCATCGCTCGGTCCGCCTCTCGCAAGTCTAAAAAGCTCTCGGTAGAAATGATGTAAGAAATAGCATTAGTTCGATTATGAATGGAAATCTTTACGTTCTGTTTAAATTTTTAAATCTGATTCTAAACCAGACATGTCTCAAAAACATCACTACTGTTCAGAAATTGCATGTGTGTGGGGTCGCAAGTTTTAACAACATCATAAAAAACTATAGAGGTACTGTACTCCATATTTTCAGTCCATATACACTACCACCCCTTAATGATGTTTTCCAAATGTACCATTTCATTTACTACATTCGATATATATTTAATACCCGAAGTACATTGGGTCCCTAACTGCATTGTCATTTTAAAACATGATTGTTTTTGTTAGTATAAATAACTGGGTTCCCACACACATGCAGTTGGTGTTTTTAGGATGTGATCGGTTTCGGTTTCAAAAATTTAAACAAAAAGTAAAGATTTTCATATTCTAACTAATGCATTTCTTACATGTCAATTTCAATCTCAATGTCAAAAGCATGATTTAAACCCCACACTTACACTTACCAATAGTTTGACTTTGTCCTGCAGTGACCTTTGGCCAAGACGCAACAGACTGCACAACAAACTTTATATACACCTTGGCAGTTTCTGCAATGCGCTTTAAATCCAACAACAACATTGCTCTTTTGGCCAATCAAATATACACTTACATGCCACTGTACAAAAGAGTACAACTATAAATGAGAGCAGAGGTATTGTAACATATCATCTTTAAGAGCATTATTTAGCAAACATATTTCGTTTAACACCAGACAACCATGCAAAGCAGTGGTGTGGTACCAACAGCCTTGATCCGTCTGGTACACTAATCGCTTTATTATGTTGGGAGGTGTTGCATGTACAATATATACAACTACATAGTACCGATCTATACTGACCATACAGAAGCGAAATGGCAGGCCAAAAAAATAAAAATGAATAAATAAATTGATGTGCCAAACTGTCTTCTACATCGCAAAATAGCATACGCATTGAGGTCATCACCGCCTGCTTTTAATCAGCGAAAAAAAACACCTGTTGCAGTGTAAAGTAGCAGCCTGTTACCAACCGCTGGACATTGCACTGCTGGTGTCATAAACNAATCTCCGAATTGGATGAAATTTGGACAGTT
Organism: Phallusia fumigata; assembly: GCA_008931825.1. Classification (NCBI taxonomy): domain Eukaryota; kingdom Metazoa; phylum Chordata; class Ascidiacea; order Phlebobranchia; family Ascidiidae; genus Phallusia; species Phallusia fumigata. The sequence goes on along the minus strand of QXVZ01020207.1, from coordinate 1,823 downwards.
TGTTCAACATGTCATTATGGTGCAATATTAAAGGTGTTTTACCAAATGACCCCAGTAGTTACCCCATAACCCCTAAAATGGGTCAAATTGTTAAACATTTTCATAATTCAATGAAATTTGGCGGTTTGTGTAACATGTCACTGTGGTGTTATAATTGATGTGATTTATCCCATAGCCCAAGCAGTTACCCCACTAGCCCCCTAAAATGGGGCGATAGTTAAACAATCTCCGAATTGGATAAAATTTGGACAATTCATATACCATGCCATTGTGTTGCAATAACTGATGTGTTTTACCTAGGCTAACCATACGTCCCGCTTTAGCCGGGACTGTCCCATTTTAAACGCCTTGTCCCACCCGATTTTTGTTTAGCTGCTAACCATAATCTGGTGTGGTTTATTGACCCACATCCCTATTAATAACGTATATTATCAAGTTAACGAATGACCGAAAATACATTACCTGTGCATAAAAATTAATTGCAAATTTCAGTGCCAATAATTTTGTCGGGCTGAAACGAACACTTTGTAAAAGCTTAGGTCACTACGGGACCCAATGTGAAATGACATGGTGAATATATGTGCATTTTCAAATGGGGTAATGGTGTATATGGAATGGCAGTATTGTGAAAGCCACCCTTCTTGTTTTTTCAAGCATCACTTTCCATCTTGTATTTGGACATGACACTTAAAAAGCAGGATAATTTTAATCGTATGAAGCAAGTGATTCCCAAAATGTTTATGCTAGGTAGAGTGAGATGAAATAAAAATATTAAATCATAAACCCAACTTTCTAGTGGACAGGTCCAAACTGAAATGAATTTTTGGTAAACATCCTCTGATTTGTATCAGAAATAGATCGTCGCTTCAAAGTGACCAAATTAAAATGGTAAACATTTCCACCCCACATGTGATCCTAGCAACCCCTCCCAAATCTCAACGTTATCTCTGTCCTCCCCACCTCCCTGGGTATGATCGCTGTACTCCCAACTCTCTGAGACATCTCTGTACTACCCACCTCTTTGAGTTTCCTGTACTCACCACCTTTCTGAGATATTCCTGTACTACTCACCTCTCTGAGATATCCCTGTACTTTTCACCTCCCTGGGTGATCCCAGTACTCTCCACCTCTCTAAGATATCCCTGTACTCTCCACCTCTCCAAGATATCCCTGTCCTTCCCACCACCCTGGGTGATCGCTGTACTCCCCACCTCTTTCAGAGATCCCTGAATTCCCCACTTTCCTTGGAGGTCCCTGTACTCCCCACCTCTCTGAGAGAGATTCCTATGCTCTCCACCCCCCTGGGTGATTTCTGCACTCCAACCTCTCTGAATGATTGCTGCACTACCCACCTGCTTGGGTGATCCCTGTACTCCTCTCTGGGAGATCCCTGTACTCCCCACATTTCTGAGTAATACAAGCACTCCCCACCTCTCTGGGTAATTTCTGTACTCCCAGGGGCTTCGTGACCGGCAGGCGGTGCTGGGGTGGCTAGGGGTACCAGGAACAGCAGAGGTCCTAGGGTCTGGGATCGGCAGGGGTGGGTACCAGGTCAGGCAGGGGGACTGGGGGCCAGAGGTACCTGGCCATGTACGGTGTGCTGGGAGCAAGTAATACCTGGGCAGGAAGGGGTGCTGGGGCCAGGGGTAACTGGGCAGGTAGGGTGTGCGGGGTGCTGGGGGCCAGACGTGGCTAGGGGTGCTGCGTTTTGGGGCGTCAAAAAATCAAAAAAATGTTCCGTTTTGGGGCGGTTTTCGTGGAAGTATTCCAGTTTCAAACCGGTTTTGGCCTCATACAGAACCCCCAAACCGGTTTAAACCGGA
>QXVZ01020206.1:0-28449 GCA_008931825.1 Phallusia fumigata | reverse complement strand
ATGGGATTATTTCCAACAGGCCCCTGTTCATAAGATCGCTCAATCGTGGTTGGTGACTTTATCTTTCGTCGACCGGCGGGGTGCGGTTAAACCCACTCACCCATAAAGAACTTTTGGTCGCTGTTTAGTCGTTGATTAGGATTCCAAACCGACAGCTAAGGTAGTTACCCAACCCCCCCAATGCAGTGGTCAAGCAAAGTAGACCAAACCTTTTTCCCGAAAAGGCAGCTGTTAATATATCACCGACCCAAGAAACAAGTAGCGGTTATATTTCCTGAATTATTTTCAAATTAACCAAAAACACATGCTTAAGTATCGATATATCCCCCAGTATAACTGTAACAACCCAAAAATGAGTATACCCAGACTTTGTTGTTTCCGGTCTTTCGTTACCTGCATGCATTGTTTAATGTCAAGCAGGTCGAAAACCGCATGCATACTGATGAAGGTGCGACCTTGAAAGAGGCCAAAAAATACACAAATAAATAAATAATTTATCTAGCAATACCTGGTTTACATGGACTTCGTAACAAATTTCATGTTCACAACAAATAAAAATAGGTTAATGGGAAAAGATTAACATCCAAAGAAACTTAAAAAATAATATAAAAGGGCCACTTAGCACATTTGGGCATGGGAAGCGTCTAAACCCGAGAGCCGGTCTCACGTTGCACGCGTCGAAAGTAATAATAACAAATCCCCACCGGACGCGGGGTCACTTTCAGAGGTCATGTCGGGCCAAACCAGGAGTGACCCGTGTTTTGGTCGGTTGCTGACCCCAGGACAGTCTCCGCCGGGAGCGTAGTGGGAAGCGATGGACTGCTGTCAAACGCGCGATCATTTGAGGGACTCCCAGATCTCGGGCGAATTTCATAGCTACATCCGCTTGCGAAGCTGAGCAGGCTTGGATGGAGTTTTTATCATCTCTGCAGCGTAAACGCAGATAACGAGCTGTCAACGACGTTCTGGGCGTCTCCATCATCGCTTTACACTCTCGGCTTTTCGACAGCACGACCACCAAAGACGATCACATGCACCCGCTCACCGTCACAAATCGCTCGGCAATTAAAGCGAAATCAGACTCCCCAGCGACGGTTTAAATATACAAGCAAACACGAGTCGGCACAACGTGCTGTATCTGTTTCGCAGCCGGCGTGAAATTCCGATTGGACCACTTTAGCAGCCAATAACTGTGATAAGGTTGTTATAGGTTTCATCCCCATCTGTCCGATAGCAATTTAGCTTGTCCCTTTGCGGTAATAGCGATTTCGATGCCAGCCATTTCCTCTTTAACTGCTGTTAAAGTAACAGCCGGAACCAATCTTTTCTTACGCACACGCTCAGAGGAGATGCTGGAAATAACTTGCATTTTCGAAAAGTCCGTGTTGTAGCAAGAAAAACGAAAATCTCGAGTAAACTCCAGGTAAAATTTCCCTGAACCGACTATGGACAAAGCGATTTGCCACATGACGTTTCAAATAAATTAAGGACACTATAACCCGAATACTCGAATTAAGGTCATTATAAAGGTGAAAACCATGTTTCTCCTGAAAAACATTGGTGAAATATGCAACATTCATCGATTTATCGACTGAGTTGAAACCTGCTTCAAACGTTGAGTACAAAAATATAACTGGTTTAGACTGGTTTAAACTGGTTTAGACTGTTTGCAGAAAATCAGTATGTGTCAGTTGAGCATGTTTTCTAGATTTTGTCTAGATTTTCTTCAGTAAATTTCGTTTACACTCCTTAAGGCACAACGCGATTAACGTAAATTGCTGATTTAAATTCGGGACACTGAAATATTGATTTCAAAACGCGCTTTATAATTTCCGCTCTTGCGCTTGGCGTTTCGGGTGGGTGGGGGAGCAATTCCCGTTTCAATGCGCAGTTGGTAATTGATCGGCCGCCTCGCTGCGAGCCATCATTCATCGCCACAACAGACGTTTACGTGGCGAAGGACAATCGCTTGCATTATTCAGCATACGAGTTTTGACAGAATGTCGATAACGTACGACATCAAGTAGAGAAAATAGGGAATGACTGTTGTGGCGAGGCGCACAGCGGGTTCAAGGCGCGATCACGCATTTGCACATCACGGTAAACACCCAGGTCCCTTGTTGACTTAAAGCGCCACCCCTGAAGCAAGGTTCGTTAGGCACCTGCCAACATTTGAATGCTTAAGGCTTGAATCACTGCTACAGTGGAAGTCTGTAACCACCAACTGTATAAAATTTCGCCCACATAGGCGTCGCATTTATTTTCAAACGTCTATGAAGAATCAAATCCGCGTGTATTTTTAGTCCTCTTCAGCCAGATGCGCGTTTCCGATAAAACGCAGCGGCGTACAATATAAAAGAACAGGCGTGCGCGGATTTGTATATACAGTGCAGGCAAACGGAGAGCGGCAGCGGCAGAAAACAGGTGCTTTATATCAAGGAGTGTTGACGACTGAGCGCGCAGAAGGCCCCGCACGTCAAGCTGCCACAATAATGAACGAGGGCGCTGACAGATGGTTCACATATGAACGCCTCGCGGAATCACTTTACACAAAACACGAGGCGCATTAGAATGATGAACGGTGCCGCTCAGCCTACTTCAAAGCGCCTGATTTGTTTTGAATGGCAACCGTAACCCCGTGTAGTTAATGGAGAGGCATTTATTATCCTGGGCGCTCAAACCACGCGGGTTTCTTCGAGTGCCCCTGCCTCGCGGGATCGTCGGACTCTCAAGCGCCGCTGTGGGTCTGCTCCGGATTAAAACTCGCCCGCAATGACGAATCACCGCGCGACACCTGACGTGTTTTCAGCTTGCGGACCGAGCGAGGTGCAAAAAGCTGTCGTCGGGGTCGCTGGAGTGGGGGCGTTCGTTCCCGCCGCATCTGAGCTCACGCGGGGCATCGGCGAGCAACCCGAAACCATTGACAGTTTGCGCCGCACACAAGCCAACTTTGATGTCGCGCCGAGAGTCGTTGAGCTTAATGAACCCTGTTTCCCCGCCGAGCGGGTGCGGAACGCTTCATTTTGCGCCCGCTCTTGTTTTGTAAATAACACATCGGCGCGTCCAGGTCGCGGGGCCGTGTGTGGCGCGTTATTGTTGCTCGGTGTCGGCAACAGCTATCGGCGCGAACCCACCTTCAACAGTATCTGGTGCTGGGTGTGCGCCCTCCCATCGATCCGCGACTTCGGTTGAGATTCAAACCCGACGCGAAATCGACCCCGTTTTAGGGATTTAAAGCTGCTTTGTCGTTGATAGTCGCGATCCGTTGATAAGGACGTCCTTCCTGACGATCCCGGGGGTCGACGCCTCGCGCTTAGGCAGCGTGAGAAGACGAGACCAGCACGCGGGAAAATCCACGTTGCGTGACATTCGTGGCATTCNGTTGATAAGGACGTCCTTCCTGACGATCCCGGGGGTCGACGCCTCGCGCTTAGGCAGCGTGAGAAGACGAGACCAGCACGCGGGAAAATCCACGTTGCGTGACATTCGTGGCATTCGAAGAGTTGATTACGTATTTGACTTCGTAATTGAGTCAACTATTTTTGTAGATGAGACAAAGACAGAGAGTTAAACAACACACAGAGGCAACACTCTTTCACGCAATTAAAATTTTGCGCCACTGCCCAATACTTAAGTAAACAGTATATATACTAGGCTTGTTTTTTGTTCTTCTCAAAAATAGTAAAATCTTTGTCAGTTAAATTTTTGCAAACTCATTTTGGTAAATCATAAATTTTGTACATGTGCTGGCAAAGACTGGCTTTCGATCAGGTGGTGTTAGTTGATACATGGTAGCAGCCCAAGGACTTTTTATTGTTGAAGGAACTGTTTTTATTAGACTGGAAGTGTTTGGAAACAATANCAAAGACTGGCTTTCGATCAGGTGGTGTTAGTTGATACATGGTAGCAGCCCAAGGACTTTTTATTGTTGAAGGAACTGTTTTTATTAGACTGGAAGTGTTTGGAAACAATACTTCAAAGGTTTACACCGAGTTATTAAGTAGGTCGAATTGTCTGTTACTCAGAGTAGATATACCTGAATAGGAACAAAGATAAATTGTGATGCAATACCAAGATGTAACTGTAGTTCAAACAAATAAAAAAATATTTTGAAATATTACAAGTTCTTAATCTAATTCACACAAATAGCGCCATCAGTCTTCGCCACCCAAGCACACGTTGTAAAAAATAAACGTTAACACAGACTGATTATGTTTGTTGGAGAATTTCCGCATTTTTCACTTAGTAAATGTGNAAATAGCGCCATCAGTCTTCGCCACCCAAGCACACGTTGTAAAAAATAAACGTTAACACAGACTGATTATGTTTGTTGGAGAATTTCCGCATTTTTCACTTAGTAAATGTGACAAGCTGTCAATAACTTCAGGTGGTTAGTGCTTTCTGGGTCTAATTACAGCCCCCCACTTGCCCGCATGTGCGTAATGAGCTGACGAAAGGATTAACCCCCAAGCAACTCAGTGGCTTTTTTAAAGCTGTTAATTCCTGAGGTGTGCGGCTAAATTCCTTCGGCTTATTAACCGCAAACTGAAAGGTCTAATTCGGAGTTTCAACTAAGAGATGCGTTGTAAAAACTTTGCTGGCAAAGAACAAGTCAGGATACCGCCTTACCACGAAATACTACTGGTCTGCAGTCACTGCCGGATTTAGACTTGATGATGGCTTAAGCTATATAAAGCCCAAGAGGCCCCCTTACCTTTGAACCAGGCCAGCTGGTACCAAAATGAAATGTACATGTCTTTTATTCATGTGAAAACCGATTACTTTGTAATTTTATAAACTTATACATGTAGTAATAAAGAACATGTTTGCAAAATTACAAAAATTTTATGAGATAGTCCTTTAAGTAACAACCAAAATCATACATTACACTTTTTGAGGCCCCTACAGATTGAGCTTAGAGCTTATTTAACTGCAGTTCAAAACAGAGAAGCGCCAGTTGGTTCCGTCAAACATCAGACAGTGACGTGCAGCTTTAGATTTTCAAATGAGGTGAAACTAACGATCTATCGATTTGACTGAAAACGAACTATTTTATGAAAGGCTGAATGTAAGTGTATTTTCGAATCTTGCACATTGTAAACAGTCCGTTAGTGGAAAACTAAAAATTGATGTGACGTTACAATCCCACTGATGACGTCAGTGAGATAGATGACATAAAATATTGTAGAAAGGGACCTACTAAACAACTTAGTATGAGGACTTTTGTAAAATATGTCTAACAGTTAGTTTTTTTAAGAATATACAAGTTGACGTGACGTCATCAATTCGGTAATGACGTCATTTTTTCAAAGTTGTAGAAAATTTTATGCTGAACAACTTTGCAAAAGAAGCTTATTAGCTATCTCCTATTGATATTGCAGGGGAAGTAAAAACGCAGTGACCTGTCAAAACGTTGGATTTTGCGAAAAAGAATTCAGCAGTTAGAGGGTTAAATACCGGTATCAGCAGTTTGTCAAGTAAAAGGGCTCATGTTATAACACTGACGAAAACAGCTTTTCGGAGCAGAATAGAGTTAATCATACAGCAAAGTGCAACGCGGACTCCAAAATGCCAATACGTGACGATCGAGCAAAAACTTCGAAGGGTCTAGCCTTCCAAGGTTGGATTGTAAAGTGCTACTGGGCCACTCGACCTGAGAACGTGCGAGGTGACAATAACAATACGCGCTGAGGCGTTGCCTGTTCGCCGCATCCAGCACCGGAGTCTGATCCTTCTCATGCGACGACAAATAAATCCCGAGCTCTCACTCAGCGTTTTCGCGCAAAGTCGCCTTAGTATATACAAGGCGAAGGAGAAGCGGTGAAGCGGCGTCAATCACACTGCGCAGATTTCGACGCCCGGCCGAGGTGAGATTAATGTGCGCGGTCGACACATAAAGGCCTACGTAGCGCGCGCCGTCGAAATATCAAGTGATGGCATGAATTGTGTTTGTAAAACATGTCATAAACCATTCGGCTGTTGGCCGAACTGTCAGCGCGTTGACAGGCTTAGTGCGCCACTGTTTGTTTAGCGCTTCTGCCGGCGGCCTTTCTCCCTACGCCAGTGATTTCGCGTCGGAATTCGTTGAGGCCAGCTCTCCTACCGGGGTCGCGCGGCTTTAAGCTATTTTCGAGCGGTAATTGCTCCGAGAAATTGCAACCACACCGCATCGCCACTGATATTTTGTTATTTACGGCAGCAAAGGCTCGAGCTCCGCGGCGCATGGCTGCGCTTAAATTGTTTACGCGCGCATAAATCACGGCCTTGTTCAACCTTGCCGAGCCCGAAAAGAACAACGAATAAAACCACGCGGCTCGCTTGGCTAATCGGCCAGATTTGTGCCGACAGCCAAACATAGGCCTTACCGTGGCTCACAAACAAACATCGATCGCCGATCGTCACACTTTAAGACAACGTGACGAGCCGAAAAATGTTCGCTCTAGACCTGTGAGTCAATCCTCGCTGTTGAGATATTCGTGCAAGGGAAGAAGGGCCAGTTTAAGTGTTGATTTATTGCCTGGCAACTTAACAACACTCAATATTCTCTGGCCGGGTTCCTTTAAAGCGACACCGTTTGATGAATTATGCAGGATGTTAAATACCGCCCGATTTGCTAGAATTACAGCGCTGATGATGGGAAAATGTGTTCTGAATATTTTAACTGGATAGCTTGCCCGCCCGTTGCTGCCGTGTGATACTGAAACCTGATTTCCGAACTCTGCTCAGTCGCTTCGCTATAAGGTTATAATAGGATGAAACTTCCTCTTTTAATCGCTAATGCTAAGACAACCCCGGTTCAACCGAGGTTGCGAAGATACAGGTTGCGCACAACCGACCTGCTGTTCTTACGGCGTGTCGTCGCTTTCCAGGAAAGTAGCCAAGGAAAAATCATCTTGAGTTACAGGATGCATCAAAGCGCCGTTTAGCTTGTTCAGCACAAGCTCCCTACAACAAACGGATGACTACAACGTCCCAGCGAGTGATGGCATGCACCGTCAATCAGCGGCGCCCTTACAAAATATCCGGTGTCTAAGTGGTGGTGGTGGGCTTCGACGCGATCAAGCCTGTTGCTCGCCCAGGGAGCAGGGGGGCTTTACACCGGGGCGGTTGTGTTTTGATCGAAATTGACAGGCGAGCCGCGATGGCGGGTGAACGTCACGTAGCATGTACATTGAACCGAGCTGAGCGTGTTGTCACGACACATGTACGATATCAGGACATTGCTGCGCATTGTTTCGTGTGCGGAAGGCGTTTTCGCGTTAGTGATCAGCCAATATCCGTTGTCCTCGCCCCAAGTGCTTGTGTTCGGAAATCGCCTTGATGTGTCGGGCCCGGGAAACCCGACTTGCTACTGTTGCTTGGTGCGCAGCAAGGTTGTGTGTGGCAAGACGTCGCCGTTGTGTGAACACAAACGCGATACCAGGGCTTGAGTGTCGCTGCCGGGCGAGTGGGGATCACTCCTTTTCATTTCCCTCTTAATAAAGCTCGGTCGGCGAGTAATGAAAGGCCGACTGCGGAAGGGGGTCAGGGCGTCGTTGACAGGGGCGCAGCGCCCGGGTTGCGCGAAATGAATTGTCGAAGATTCGATTAGAAGCGCGCCGCGCGTTTGTTGCTGTGTAAACTGTCTCGGGTGTCAAAGAGCCCGGGCAGAAAAGATCAACAACTCGTCGAGGGCACTTAAGGCACGAGAGAATAGGGAGAGAGGCACTGTACGCTTGTCAATCAATCATCATCTGGCCCTCCTTGGTCGGGGAGAGCGCCTGTTATTTTAAGAATGCGATAAGCGAAGCGGCGAGCCTCTCTTTCATCTCTCCAGGCGCATTGTGAGCCTTTGTCGGTTTGACACGGGAAAGACAGATTGCCTCTTTTCAGCTGTAAATCCCGCACACCCCGCGTGAGCCGCGCCGCCCTCACTCCAAATGCTTGAGCACTCCCGTTTCCGGGCGCTGCGTGGCGCTCTCGAGCACTGTGGGTATCGAGTAGCCACTCGACGCGTCTTTCGAATAAAACGAGATTTTTGTTTTCTAACACGCCATGTTGGAAAACGGTTTACAAACCATATCACTCTCTTCATGAAAACATATACTTGGGCTTCGTTTATGAATTTAGTATAGCGCCTACGCCCGTCAATCAGCGAAATGCAATTTCAGTCAAGTTCTCCATTCTTGTGGCACACGTGACGTAACACCACCATACGTGTTCCTCAAAGTATTTTGGCCCCTAATTACAATGCGACAGCTTGTCAGGGCACTTGGGCCACGACAATGCATTCCTCCACATCTCCGACTGTGGCGTCTTTCAATCGACGGGCGTTTCTTTCGCCAAAGCCGCGTAATGAATCGGATTAGATTACAGTTATGAGGCCTTCCTTTCAGAGCCCATTCATAATCGCCAGTTCTAATTACTTGTCAGGTGTCGTGAGCCCGTCCGACTCGAATCGAATCTCGATGGCGGGACACGAGCGTCTAGGGTGCTAAGCCTGTTCGTAATGGCCGAACAAAGACGAGAGCTGTCAGAGCGATTGAGGGACAGCCAAAAAAATGAAAGAGCTTTCAATCATCCGGCGGGGAGAAAAAGGCGCTGCGGCGGGGTACCGAGCGGGCGTTAGTCGGAGTTTTCGATCAGTTAGATTCTTCAGCATCGCGGGACGCACGTCGCTTGCTTGTGGGATTTATTCAGCGATCGTAGCTGAAATCTATGTAGATATATCTACAGAGTTTGCAGTTTGAGAACCAAACAGACCAGCGTGTTGAGCATAATTTGTACAGTTTAATGTCACCATATTAGTGCGTAGCCTCGTTAGTATGCAGATAAAATACGGCGACAAGTTCATGGGCATTTTGTGTTTTTGGCTATTAAAACGTGTCAGGTACATTGCGCAAGTCGCTCGGAAAAATAAAACGTTGATACTAGAAATACTTGCACGTCTAAAGGGAGTGTGTTTTGCCATTTGTGATTTGCCTTTTGTCGTGTGGGCGACAGGTCAGATTTAACCAAACAAATAAACTGGTTTGTACCGCCGAGGGTTGACTTTACGCAGTGCCAAGTTCCCGCCAGCTTCTGACATATCGACAAGCTGTCGTAGCCGAACGGGTTGCGTTTTCGCGATGGGTGTCGAGACTCGCAAGACTCTAAGTCAGCACCTAGAAAGCTTTTTCAATACTCCCTGTCACATCAAGTGCCGATGCCAGCGGGAAGAAACACCAAGCTTCCTGCGAAAAACTGCATGTCGACACTTTTCCTTTTATCCGTTGTCAGTCATAGGGATGCTTGGAAACAACCTAATTCGAACGTTGCTTGGTGCGAAACCCGTGGCTTAAGCGCATGCCGTCCCTGACAGCCCTTGTGCTCATCATCGCCCATGCTTGCGATCACACTGTCATCTGCTGTCATTTCGTTTCAGGAAGCTTTGTAGACTGTAAGCAGCAATTGCACTCTGCCTACTGACAGTGATTGCTCCAGAACCAGCTCTCAGGCAACAGAAAAAGTCAACTAAAATGGCGGGAAGAGCGCAGCAGTATCTCCGCACCGAGTACATCCAGCCGCCGCCCGGTCCTCCCACGGTGAGTCATGTTTGCAAGAGTTTGTGCAAGATAACAAAACATGAACGGTGTTAGATAAGAACGTTACAAAGTATGTGCTAATCCTGTATGTAATAAAACATGACGAACGGCTTATTGACGTCATACAGTAGCAAACATGGCACTTAGCCAAGAAAATATATGAACCCGATTTACGGTTGTGCGGAAACGAAGTGTTTGTGGCTCTATTTCGAACCTAACAGTTACTAAATTAAGCAAAATGTGATTTGCGATCTGGATTTAATTAATTGCCGTTGACCCACAAAAGAGGAACTGTACGAAGGTCAATGGGATTTGGCGCTCGCGAAGGGCTAAACCATCGGCATCTATCGATTTTCCACTTGTCAAGCGCCGCTGTGCGCGAGAACCAACGCGAGAACGGCAACCTAGTGACCGGCAACTGACCTGGGGTGTCCTGACACTGACCCGCCAATTCATCGGCGCTCGCTTGCAAGACAGGGACCCGGGGCACATTGGCGTCGGGCGCGCAGGGTCGTAAATTACCAAACGCCGCGACGTCTAGATTGCGGCACTCAGGAACCGTGTATACAAAGCCCAAACAGGCGCATTCATCACACTAAAACGTGGCTATTTTGAGTGGCCGCGGAAGTGGCAGGGCTTATCAATAGCGGGAATTGCGGAAACGAGCTTGACGTCGTTGCTATAAGGTCGATGACTTCCAACAGCTCGCCGCCATCGCACCCCCTTAGCACCAAAGGCGCGCGCCGCAACATACGATAGCATCGTGGCGATTGACCGTAAATTTGTTTCTATCGATCATGCCTAATGTTGCGTTGTGTGGGTGACATGGGTCAGTCATTTAACCCGACGCGACTCTGCCGATTCCGAACTTTTTTTCACAAAAATCCATGGTTAGACCCCGCAGCGCGAACTCGGCCGCGCAATCAGTTGAACAAGGTAACTCACCCGCCGCCATTAATTAGACTGGGCGAGAATGTACTCGTCGCTAGTGTGGTCCTACGACCTCACTGGAGCAAGCTGTGGCCCGGAACCTTGATAAAACACACACACTAGGCTTCCCGGGGCCTCCTTTATCCTCGGGTGGCAAATATTTTGGGATCGTGTAGGTATCTGAGAGCCAATCCATCAACAAGGTAATCCCACAGCCTTTGCTGTAACTCCACCTGACGCAATCACTCGTCGCCGCATTGTGTTGTTCGTCAACGGTCCCGGGGAGGTTCGGGCCTTTGTTTCGCCACAGGGTGGCCACCGCTGCCGTCATTAATCCCCTAGCGCCGAGGATTTTATTTACCCCAAAGGTGACGTCATCCGATGGTTGGGGGGTAAGGGGCTTCCGCGGCTACGCACCGGCAGTCGTGTTCCGTAAACATTGCGGTATATACTCAATTACCGTTGCGCTATAAGCCAAAGCGACAGGCGGACAAAACCCGTGCGGTCGCGCAAGATTTCACGCAATTGATCGGCAGGGTCGGGTGGATAGCTTACACTCGTCCATGGATGCTCCACTTGCGACGTCAGCGCTTTGAAGTTTCCTTCATTACTGCTGTCAATCAGCGACGCCCAATGTCGCTGCATGGGCATAAATTCGCGCGTGATTCAGCAGTGCAGGTAATAACGGATTTTTGTCAAATATTGCGCGGGGGAAATGACAGAGTGCGTTCATCAACGGCGCGGCTCGCTGACAAAATTTGATAACCGGTTGCCGTTGTCGCGCCCGCGCCATTGTGGCCGGACAAAGGCCCTTTGATGTCCCGCTTAGGGTGATCTTTTTGTGTCACGGGCAACGAGCGGCGATTTGTCAAAGATATTTGGCACCGGCCTGTTTGCCTTACGTAATGACTGGCTCACATACGTCACGTCGCTGTGCCACAAAAAGATCGTTCGCGGCCCGGGACTGGTCGTCATCAGTTGTTCGCCGCCCGAAAATTTACGAGCCTCGCCAGGATTTTATCGCTCTAAGTCGAAGCGCAATAAAGCGTCAATCAACGCGCGGCGGCTTTGATCTCGCTTAGCGACGGGAATGTAAATTTCCTTTACACCTGCCATGGGTTTTTATGTCGACGCTTTATTGAATCCTTTCACTCGCTGCGCTGGCCTTTATAGGGGGCCTATGTTTGAAGTCGAGGTGAGTGATTTCCTACCGGACAAAGCCGAGTCGGCAGCAGGCAATTATTGACCAGGCCACAAGCAGCTGTCCGCCTTTTTAAATTCCGTTAATGGATAAGAAACGCATATATACCGATGTAAGAACAAATTACAGAAACTTTTACGCGATTTTTAAGGGACGTTTTTGTGTGATCGGATCGTAAAAGGCCAATTGAGCGGATTTTTAGGGCCCAGGGAGTCATACCAGGTCGCAGCATTTAATATAATCCATTCAAAGGCGACTGTTGCAAAACGAGGTTAACGATCTCGTAATTGCGTTCCACGACGACGCGCGTTAATTTCGTGGCGAAATCGGAGCGAAAACAATTTTAATTGGATTACTCAGGTTATTGTGAGCAAAGAAATTAGCGTACCACAAACTGCGACGTCATATCGATCCAAATAACTGGTAATCGTTTTTACAACCGCATTCTTTTTAATTAGCCAATGCTACTTTTACCGTTCTTTATGATTATACCTTGCCATTCTGGCTTGTTAATGACAACTTAACTTTTGCTTGAGTAAAACAATAAAAATGTATTTTGATTTTAAACATTTGTGTTTTGTCTTGCAGTTGGACGCAAAAAACAGCCCTTTGGCCCTGCTGGCTCAGACCTGCAGCGCTATTGGCAAAGATACAACCAAGGTGTCTTCGGCAAGCAAGATTTATTCCGAACCGAAACGATCACCATCAAGTGTCGCCCTGCACAAACCTCCTCCATCTTCTGCCCCCGTGTCCAGGACACCTCCTATTGGCGCAAGCTCTCCGAGTCGTGGGTCAGTTTCGCCTTCCAACCTCCGATGCGTCCCTTTGAAACGCGAAAAGTCGCCTGTGTTGCACGGTGCCTCGCCGGCGAAGAAATCGCGATCGTCACCAGACTCTATTAAGTCCTGCCCAGATGTGGTGAAGTCCATGGAGCCGAGTTCATTACACAAGTCTGATGGTGCTAAAGGCTCGCGCTCGCTCAGTGATCACAAACGCACGAGCGTGGCGGATATCAAGCGTCGTCACACAACTTCGTTTGATGACAGCAACTCCAAGCACAGTGTGGATTCCCATCGTCAGAAGTCATCACCCGTTGCCTCACCCAACCGGTCTTATAGCAGTTCCTGCGGTTGCCCGCTCACCACCTCCATCAGTGACTCCTCAAGGCACGCAACACATGGTTGCAGCAGCAGTAGCGTGTCGCTCCACCAAGCCAATTCCATGCTATCCCTTTACGACTCTTTCTGCGTTGGTTGCCAAGGTTCTCATGTACCAGGCAGCTCGTGCTACGAAGGACTCAAGAACACCCAACTTCCCTTCTACCCCTTCGCGAACCCGGCTAGCACCTACTACGCGCAAATGGTGATGGCCGCGGCCGCGCGCAGTGGTGGGCTCGACCCGATGCCTCACGTTTGCAATTGGGTTAACGTGGGCTCAGGGAGCTGCGGAAAACGGTTTGCCACCGCCGAAGAACTCTCCAACCACCTCAGGACACACGCGTTGCCTGCTACCAGCGCCGCCAGTAGTAGTAACTACCTGCTAAACGGCCTTGACAAACTCGCTACAAATCCCTACGCCGCTTACCTATCCCAGCAAGCCGCTGCCTTGGCAGCCGTTTCGCCAACAGCCGCCAACCCTGGGGTCGCAACTAATTTTCTCTCCCGAAGTCACAGTCCACTTGGCAGGTATCACCCTTACAAGAGCTCAAATATGTTGGGTCAATTGTCGGCAGTTCCGCCGATTCCGATCGCAGCTGGTGCTGGTGCTTATTGCTCGCCCTTCGCCCTGTACGGACAGAGGCTCGGGGCGGCCGCCGCCGGCTTTTCGTACCATTGAACAACTTTTTATTGTGGTTACACACATACACACAAGGCGCCCTTCGAATGCGTGTCGTGACCTGTCGACAGTTGTGTTTTCGGCGTGGATTTGCCACTGATCGGACGGTTAACTTCGACCCTGGCCCCGTTTTCGGGGTGACGGGCGCTCGAGTGTTTTGGGGACCGAAAACGGAAATCAGCCCCGTAGTAGTGGCAGACGGCGGCAATCACGACTCTCTTGTGAAAACACCCAGCTTCCCCAGCGCGCAATTCCACCAACCAGTTGTTGACAAGTCCGTCGCTCTTTCAACGCCTTGAATATTGCCAAATTTGATGTATCGTTTTCTGAGCTCGGAGCCGCCCCCCTGTTCCCCCTTGTGCTATCTTGTAACTGACAGCGCGTACTTTTCTCCATCTTACACAGCAGGGCTTGTATTTTCTTTTGTTCGTGGCAGCGCGCGCACGCATTTCCCAACACCACCCTTTCCCGGTCGCGCTTACCAATATCCGTTTCGTTTCATACCTGTGCATTGTGATATTATATGCTGTCAATCTTCATTCTGTCGACCTATATATCTAAGCGCGAATAAAACGTGAAACGACGAGACGCCGCGTGTGTTTGTTCCTGTCTGATGTGCTTTCCAAGCCATTGGACCTGAAAAGGCAAATATGCGGACAGCTGTAGGAAATTCGTTCATCGGTCAATCAACACAAACTTGATTTTCTACCCATTGTAGAGCCGCACGAACATGTAATGTAAGCCTCATTAAATCTTGTTTGGGCAATAGGGTTTTCCAGCTACTGTTTGGCTCGACAATTTACCTAGGAATAACGCGCTTGTATTTCATGTCGCATACATTTTTTGTGACTATGCTTGTGTGCATATCAGAGGAAAAAAACATGTAGAGCTGTAAGCTAAGCATATGACATAAATATCAAAACAAATATGCACTTATTAGTGTTTCTGTAAAAAATACAAATTTGTGGACGTTTTGTCGCCTTTGCCAACGGGTTAGGTCTCAGAAAAAAAATGGACGACGCGGTTCGTCAGTATTGAGAAAGCATTTGCTGTCAAGCCTTCAACAGATATTTTGGCGACGTCTGTGACGAACGCAACAACGAGACGTATAAATAGAACAGCGGTGGCAGTAGTTTGAATTCGAAATCGCATTTGATGACAGAAGTATTCGGACTAAAGGATGACAAACTCCAAAATTAAGCGATAATGTCGTCCTTTGTGATGGGCCGTCAGCTTTTTTGCATCGAGGTGGGCGGCGCGGCAGGGCAACCCCCGACGCGCTTGCTGAACACGGAGCAAGGCAAAACCGACTTGTCGTGTCAAAACGCCTTGTAGCCGCGATAATCATCCGATTAAGGCGAGATGCGCATTGAATCGAGCGCGAGGTCCGTGTGGGCGCGGTATCGCATTTAGCGCGTTGTTTGTTGCTCGTCGCTCACTCACTGACACTCTGACAGCGATGGGCGGAGCTGGCATCCTGGTTTGTGATGACTTTGCGCACCTCGATGACCTCAAAGATGCGCCCAAGTGTCATCCTGTTTATTCGACTGCTGCTGACGACACAACACACGATTAGCGCTCGTTCTCAACTTCCAAATATAACTTAAAATGTAAGACAGCACGCGACACGAATGAAATATTGCGCCACACATTGTGTAATGTCGGAACGCGTCCCAAAGGCCTGACGTCAAAGCAAAGATTTATAAAACATATCACAGCCATCTCCGCGGATCAGTGTCGAATAATACACGGAGGAAATGTTAATGTAACTCGCAATAACAGTATACATACGTCAGCACCTTGGCGCCTGGCGGTTCGATCCAGGCGGCTTTGCATCGTCAAAGTCCAAACACGTCAATCATTATCTGCCAAATACAGACTTGCATGAGATTCTACAACGCTTTTCTACCACACACAAACGTCACGCAAGATCCTAGGTCGTTTCACCGGGTGGGCTGATTTACTTGGCCCACCGGGCATCCGCAAAGCGCATTTTGCGAGAATCCTTCATCAAACTTGACATTGTTTGTACACAGTCGAGAGGCGGGTACCAACAGTAAACGAATCAATCAGCTAAAGTCCCTGATGGGCGGGCCGGTACCTCCTACAAACTTCCGTTCTGTGCAGCAAACTACTGTGTTCTTTAATAATGCATGTCCGCGGCTATTGCTCCCAGCGACAAGGGTTGATCTATTGTGACGACAACCGGCAATTTGGGATGCAAACCGCAAACTGGCAGCGGCCACCCTCTGTTTCATCATGGGAATGTACGGTTTGATAATATGAAATCATGTCTCTCAGATTCTAAAGATTGTCAAGCCCTACGAACTAACGTTTCACAAAGGGTTTTGTCTGAATTTGTAGTTTTGTTTGGTCGTCACAAATGCTCTAAAATACACTTTTATGTGTCATTGCGGAGATTTTCCCCTGAAATTAATTCGCAAGGTTAATAGAAAATAGAAAAACGCTTAGGAAAGCCCTGTTTTCCTGTAGTGTTTACCGTCGAACTNGCCACCCTCTGTTTCATCATGGGAATGTACGGTTAATAATATAAAATCATGTCTCTAAGATTCCAAAGTTTCTCAAGTCCTACGAACTAACGTTTCACAAAGGGTTTTGTCTGAATTTGTAGTTTTGTTTTGTCGTCACAAATGCCCTAAAATACACTTTTATGTGTCATTGCGGAGATTTACCCCTGAAATTAATTCGCAAGGCTAATAGAAAAAAGAAAAACGCTTAGGAAAGTCCTGTTTTCCTGTAGTGTTTACCGTCGAACTATCGGAGTGTTGAACCCGACGGCTGTTGTTCACGTGTTGTGTATATGATGTGTTTTCTGTAGGCCAAAGTCTCAGCGAACAGGCTGAAGAGATCGGCATGTGATAAATGCTAACCGGGTTGAGTCGGCCCGCGCTGTGACAGTTCGGTGCTTTGCGCAAAACACAATGCAATTTCCAGGCATGCCCATCTTGTGTGTTGGGCGACAAACAGGACAAACTGAGAGACGGATGAGTGGAGTCTTTTGTGTGTGTGTGATTCGAGCGGCTTAAAATAGCTCCCGGCGCGCTTGTTTCTATTTAAAACGGAGCACGCGATTGGCGGAATTTAATTAGCTTTTACCAGGATCAACTGATCATCGATCATCCAACGGAGCTCTTGCACCAGCATTTTCATCATCATATAGCAGCTTTTGTTTGTGTATGTGCGGTAATCAACTCCTGTTGACCGAACGAAAAATTCGTTGTACGAACAGAGCACCTGCGCCTGTTTCTCGAGGTGAAATGTAATATTTAGGTGCAGCTGGTGTGATTACGATTTGTTGTTTGTAGCTGCCTTTAAATCGTTTCGCGTTTTTACCGCAACAGCCCTCACGCGATGTTCCTTATCATCATGCGTCACTTTTTGTCAGTGACAGATGTTGCATATTTTTTTCGAACGCACCATAAAATCATTCTCCGGGACGACAAGGTTGGAACGATTCGGCGACAACACAAAGCTGTAAAACACGTAAAGCCCAACACCAATAATAAATTCCCATGTTTATTCTCACTTCACGCGGGGTGGCCTTTCAATAACGTTTCGTGGTGTAGAAACGCAGCAGTCCGCAGACAAGGTGCCCGGGTTTTCAACGCAGGGTTTTCAGTTCGGGGCGCAATGCCCGGACGCAGCGCCGCAACTCAATATCGTTAATTCGGTTTACAGCCCTTGTAAATTTCGGAATATTGCTCAGAAGGCTTAGCGGGTGCCTGTCACGGCCTCATTCATAATTAACGTGAATTTATTGACGCCAGTGAACGGCCAGGCACACGCCGTCCTGCATTACAGCCGCGATGGAAAGGTGTTTAGTAAAAGCAAACGCCCTTCTGTTGAGCGAAGTTCAGTAAAAGTGTAAGCAGTCTGCCTTCAATTGCCGGTCTGGCTGACACCCCTGTTTGGGCCATTTGGCGGAAATTGCCTTTTTGTGTTGGGAGAACGGTGCCTCGTATCAATGCGAGTTGCGACAAAACGCTTGAAGTACCTGCTAGTGTCAATTTTGGAATCCGACCAAACGGATATGTAATGGTGTACTTCACACCAAAGAGGGTGCTGCAAATGTCCAATGGATTTGGCGAATATATAACAAACGCTCTTGGTTAGTAATAATTGGCGCAAGTCGTACTCGTTTGGTGTTTTGCATCCACAAACGATGCAGATAAATGCTTATTGACATGCCACAATATGGAAATTACTTTTTATTAAAACAAGTCAACATGTGCAAGCAACTCTAAAAAATATTACTGAAAGCATTGAGAAACATTCTACGTTTATTTACAGACCTTTGCCAAACTTATTCTGTCGGTGCTGTGAGGTTTAACTGTAATAAACAAAATTCCTAGGTAAATACAACCAATTTTTAAAACAAAGAAAGTCTTTATAAAGCAAAACGTGTGCCTAAAAACGATAAAAAAACATTTTTGGTTTAAAACTTTGTAATGTTTTGACAGTCGAATAATTGTTACAAAATGTCACATAGTGCAAATCAGAACTATTTTTTACCCTTTTTTAATGACCATTGACACAGATGATCCTTCCCCACAGACATTCCTTATTCAAATAGACTCTACACATTATTTTTTTTAAGCCACTATTTTACTAATAAACAAAGTTGTAGAAATTGGGTGGAAATGTGTGCAACAAAATTGCTCGCGCGTGCAGCAGACAACGAGCTTGTAACAATTTGAATTCATCAGGAAGTTCCAGTCTGGCCGCCCGTCGCTGAAACTCGACATCATAAACTTGACAACGACACATTTCGGCTCATAATGATACATAAGCGCGTGTACAATCATGTCGAGTGCGCGGCCTTTGAAGTCTTGCGAATTGGAAGTTTGCCGGTATGTCGGCGACGTTGAACGCAAATCGCCAGATATGCTAAGAACACGTTGTCAAGCGGTTCACGGTCTGCCACAGCCGGGTATAGTCGCGTAATGAAGAGTTGTGACCAGTTGAGAAGCCCCAATTTGACATCGAGCCGTCACTCAAAGTCGGGCATCATTAAATCCTTGACTGATTAAAGTCGGCTTGTCAGCAACGCATTTGCAAAGCATTTAATCACGCGAGATGTTTAAGTGGCAGTTTAGTTTGTTAAGCAGTGGCAAAAAATTCGATCTGAGTGCCCTGAGAAAGTTGTAGAGATGCGACCACTTCCGTTAGCACGGTATCGCATGATTACGACGACGTTTACAGTTGTCGCAGATTTCAAAGCCTCGCGCGAAGAAAGGCGCTTTTCAAACCACGCGTTGGGATTGAAAGTTTCACAATAAACTTTGCGCAAAAACAAATATTAACCTTGGACCTAAAAGCACGGAGAAAGGCATCGGGATGATGAAGAAAAATATCAAAACAAGCCGCACGACCCGGCGTTGTTCAATTGTTCCGCGTATATTTAGCGCCGGGGCCTAAAAATACGCCAGGATAAACAGGCAGCCCTGGATTTCAGGCGGCAATTTGGAGCGCGCGATTGTTTTGATTGATCCGGCGCGATGGCCGTTTATATAGGCTTACGGGCGATTTCTCATATGCAGGCGGCGTAAAACACCTGAGCCACCGGCGCGGTGCATAAACAGCCCCGGCTGCCCCCGAGCAGCGTCGTTACAGCGCTCGATCAATCACAATCGAAGCGCTGCGGGAATTTGCGAAATCGCCTCCCGCTGCATTTTCTCCCGCGCGTTTGCCCTGTCGAGCATCGGTAGTTTGGCCCGCTATCAAAACCATCTGATATTCCGCGGCTTGTCGCAGCCGCTTGGCGCGATGCTTCAATTTCAACAAAAGCGACGCGACAAATCTATCGAGGACATCATCAGTCCTATCTCGGACGCCTTTCTCCGTCGTTTCGAGCAGCTTAAAAGCACTTTCCGAGTCGGCCCGTCAAATCTGCTGAGTGACTTGAGTTGAAGATCAGGGTTGAAGTGCGGGAAGCTCGTCAGGACGCGATTGCACGTCAATTCACTGGTGTCGAATTCACACAATCGGTTGCGATGCGACCAAATAACCATGACTTGCGCCCTTTGTCGGCAAACCAATTACTTGTGCCCCCACGGCGCCGCGGCCCTCATCCGCCTTTTCCATTGTTATTTTACTGTCACGTGACCCACAAGGTCCGTGACGCAATTTGATTGTTGCAAGGCTGGAGTCGGTAAAATGAACACTTGTACGGAAAGCACACTGTAGCTTTCATTCTGACAGGTCACCGGCAAAATTGGAGAATATTAACTACGTGCAAAAAGGAACTGTCGTCTTTGTATACATGTTCGTGCCATTACGTCACTCCGATGTGATTTTGAACAAATATTTTGCGTGAGGATATCCGCAAACCTTACGGGACTTCGTCGACCGCTATCCTTGCTCCTGGGTTTTGATAAATGAAAGCGATGTCAGCTCCGCTCGGAAGCTGTCCCGGTGTCAGCACGACCACGAAGGCTAATAAGCAGTTATCCGTCCCTTGTACATCGCACAATACGCCGAATCACGAAGGGCGACTACATTTCCCCATGGCCCCCAACGCCGGCAATATACCAACTTGTCATAACTTCCAGTCACGCGATTGCGCTCGAACTCACAAACGACGTTTTAGGCAAGTGCTGTTAACCTGACCTTCCCTAGATAATTGCAACACGAGATTCCGTAATGTGATTGGACGAGAGGGGGTCACGTGAGGCGGCCGCGGTGGCGGCATACAGCAGGTGCATCTGATGTCGTAGGACGTTTAAATAAGTTTCGACCATGTAAAAACTTGGCGGTTTGTTTTGATTGTTTTGCTTAAGGCGTTTAAGTACAGGGCGGGACTTTAAAATAGCCTCAAATCAAAGAAGACTGGATAGTTGATTCGGGTTCAGACCGTCAAGTACACTGGCAACCACGCGAAACAAACCAGTCACAATCCAAAATAAACAGGTTTGAACTAAGAAGCTGAATGACAGAGACAAATTGGGCACGACCAATCAACAGCTTAAGATTGAGTGCATCCAAATAAGTCGAAGTGCTTGCTGCTTATCGCGAAAATAACTTTAACGCGGCGCGAAGAAGGCGGATAAGGGTTGAAAACCGACCTTGTTCTATTCTGAGCACTCACCGATACGGGAAAATGCTGAGGGAAAATGTTCCATGTGTGATTATCTAGACAGGTGACATTCAAACGCTGCCCAAATGTGCGCAATGAGTGCATTCGGATTGATGGATGATTCACAAAAACCACAGTCTGCGCCTCGGTGGTCCAGGTTACCTAGTCTCGATGAATTGAAACGGAAATAAGGCAAAACCAGCCGCCAAGGTGCATTTCCTAACGCGTCACCTCAGCGCTTTTGGTAATCTGTATCGGGATCGCGCGGACAATCGTTTACGCGACGCGATACACGCCGAGTGACAATATCTTGTGTACATGAACACAAACAGGCGGCCACCTAAGTTTGGGCAGAAAATTAAAGCGCTTCCATCGTTATATTTTTGCGTCATTTTGCGGTCTAAGCTAATCTAATCTTAGCACATCGCCCCAAACTTTCTCCTTGGCTCCTGAACTCAAGTAGGCGTTGGGCAACTTAACAAGGACGGGTCAGATAATTGTAGATCGTCTGTCGACGATAACGGACCGCTTGGTAACAACAAACAACAAATGCTATATTTCTTCATATTGCCGAGTGGCAGCTTGTTATGCCTGACCCCAGATCGAGTTTAAGGCGTTTTCGGCTAGAAAATTCCCAAACAGGGCGACGATCAACATCTGATTCGCCACGGCGATTTGAGGCATTGGCGCCTGTCAACTTATTGGCACAGCAAATTACCCAAATACCATATACAGGTGCACTTAACGCAGTAAATGCTGGGAAACAAACGCATGGGAATGGCAAACAACATACAAAGGTGTGCATAAATATTTTATGTTGCTGACTTCTGCTTGTGCACTGTAAGTAACTTATTATCATAAAAACGCATACAACAATCTGTCAAAGATGTGGACCTTGTAACAGACATAGGTCAACAAAATCGTCAACCCCAAAGTTGCCTTATAGCACGATAATATTGTATCTGGGGTTAAGATATTCTAAGCATTTGTTGCGAGGCATTACCGGGTGGTCGATGGTATTCGCCAGGTTACGAAACATCAAGAGGCTAGGCGCCCGGATGTGTGCGCCAGTGAAAGATTGACGCGTCAAACAACATCGGTAAATTGATGCTAAGTTTCATTACGCATCTCCTGTACGACCGCATGTAAAGTTATTAGTAGCTGCAATGTTCCTGCAAGTAATGAGCCCGTCCGGTGCTTCTTGCAACGCGACGATTGATAATGAACAAAAACTTAGTGTCGACATTTTCCCAACTACCAGCTGTTCATCACTCCGCTTTGGTGACACAGGGAGCCAAGTCTCATAGCACGCGGGGGTTCACTAACCTATCCCAAAACCCAGCAGATCCCCTGGCCCGAAAGCGACCTGTCACTGGTGACACACGGCGGGGCAGGAAGACGTGCGGTTGACGGACGAGAAAAAACTCCACCAGAAATTCGACAAGCGGAAAATGGATTAACAACAAGCACTTTAATGCGAAGTATGAAACCGATATGTGTCGGATGATTGATGGGCGCGCACTGGTGGGCGACAGGTCGTCGCTCGATTTTCGGTAAAAGGGAATCAAAGTCGTGAGTTTCACAAGCAGCCTAGGTGTGAGATTGATAGGCAGCGTTTGGCGCTCCAGGCAGGTCGCGAGCGAGGTTGCATTAATCTTCATTAGGCATTTGGTGCATGCATGGCTTTAGTGCTTCGCGCGGCGGGAATGTCACGTTCCACCAGGGAGAGGAAAAATTGAACGCCAGGTGATCAAAAATGTCGCTGACAGTCGGGAGAGGTCGCGCCGTCGATGTTCTCCGTTTTCTCGTTACAAGTGTCAATTTCGCGCTGCGGAGCCCGGTGCATTATACAAATGAGTTGGAAAGAAATGTGCCAAATTCGTCGCCGCGCAAATAAAACTTGTCACAGTTTTCGTCAAACTGTCCATGCCCGGGTGCGATACTATCGACAATCGCTTCATCGCCGCGCGGCCTAAATAATGAACGCCCTCCACTGACTTTCACCCCGCGGCGATGATTGACAGGGGCGCGATGTAGCGGTCGCCGATGTTTGTTGATTGTGTTCCGAAAATAAGTCTGCCGCGGTGAGTTTCTCTTCGGAAGAATTCGGATTAAGTTGGCACGCAGCTTCCCTGACTGTCGGCGTGCTGCTGCCAACAAGGGGGTAATTGAAGGAGGGCGGTGACGGCTCACTGCGCAAATCGCCCTTGATGGGTCGAGTTTACGAGACAGGCTTTTCAGTTCACAGAGGCGGAAGAGGGGAGCCACGAGAGGCCCAAAGTCTCTGCGCCGATCTCCGGTGAGCATATACAAACTTGCAAGCGGGGATTAAGAACTTGGTTGGAGCGCGATTCGTGCAAGTTTTGTTTTCTAGTTTGCCTGTATTCGCGGATTTGGGCATTCCTCGAACGCGCCCCGCGAACCGCTGGTGTTGTATTTATATAACTTGCGGCTCGGATCTTTATATCAGATTAGTGTTGGGAGAAAACCTTCCCGGTAATGGAGCCTTTAATAAACAGACGTCCCGGCGTGTCCAAATAGTCGGTGTCACTGCTAATTGCGCGACCAACGAAAAATAAACAGCGCTGTCACGCTCGATAGCCAAACTTGGCATTGACATTTGTCAGTAAAGGAAATTAGGGCCCGACAGCATGACAGCTTACACATCAAGCAACCAGGTATAGCGTAAACGAGCGGCGTCAAGTGAAAACCTTGATAGGTTTCCTTTTCGGTACAGCGGCAGTGTTGTCTTGCCTTACCACCTGTCCTGGGTGTCAAGTTTGTAAATACGTCTAGACGCTGTTAAAGTGTCGCTTTGTGTTGACGCCCCCGCGTCAGGGACCGTGACGTTGTGCTCCCCGGATCAAACACCGAAGGAACGCATTAAGCGCTGTAATCCCTTTCGATCCGTGCGGGTGATGTGAGGGATTGAGTTGACAGCTGCTGGCAACCGACATGATTTTGACACAGCATCCACAGCCATTGAACGACATACGAAATCCCTCACGCAGTTGTTCTAAAAAATGCATTTGCGGTGTCCGTGCAATTACCGTGCAATCGGTTGGGGTTGGTTTTGCATAGACTCCATTAATACCTGCCAACGTCGGCAATCCGTAACTGAGATTAATCGCTGCTGGTTGGAGGGGTTGCAAGCTTGATGTTGTTTACAAAACAGCTTGTCTAGATTCCACGTTAGGGATTACGTAATTTGTAGCTACTTTCGGGGAAAGTGCATGTACGTGAGCATAATGTTGTTAAAATAGACAATACTTTCTACACCTTAGACACAGTAATCAATTAAATTTTCCAAAATTGACACTTAAGTTTTGCTAGATTTACTTTTAACCTAATATGACATCAAGTGTCTTTTATAATACCTCTCGTCACTATGCATGCATATCAAGCGGTAAAGCAGAAACAGGCGGAGCAAATATTTAAAAAAGCCGAGCTGCGAAACCGGAGTATCTGATGTGTAAAGTACAGAAGAAAACAATCTGTCAATCCGTAAGCACTGAATCACGTTTTGACAAAAACAAGCGGTGTGACTGACGACATCAGTTAGGCGTGACGACATCGTGTGGTTCCAGGCCCCAGGTTGTCAAAGCTTGGGTGAAATTGGGCAACTGACGAGGGTGTGGGGGCTTGTTGACGTGACGCCAAATGCCTGCGATTCGGCGATCGTCGACCTCCGAGCTAGATTATTGGTATAATACATGATGCGAGACGGCTTCCCACAGGTGGGTAAAGGCCCCAACGTCTTTGATCGCACAGCGAGATGTACTTGACATGAGTCATGTATTACTAAATGATTGGAATGTTTAGAACTAATTTTAGCAGAATCTCTAACTTGCAATCCGTTTTACAGTAACTGCTGTTGATGGACACGGGCCCCATCGCAATAGAGCGAGTACCCCCAAAGTGCGCCCGCCAGGTTTGGATTGACATGTTACGAAGAGCAACGAACATCACCGAGCGCCATTAAACAATTTGTCACGGATTTTAGCGTCGGATTAAGTTTACAAGATTGATTTGCTAATCACCTGAGCTCGGGAATAGATCAGCGATTTGCATCGACGAGAGGACACACCGCGATCACGCCGTTAATGCATCGCGCAGCCGAACCAGAGGTTGCGTTGTGGTCGGGCAGGTCGTTACCACGCGCGAAATGCGGCAGATGATTATCGAAATTTTCCGCTGGTGTGATTAGGCCAAACGAGATGCTTTCCAGTGCCGTGCATGAAACATTGGGAAGCATCGTTTTTGCACGCTCGTATCGGACCCGGCCGGAATGGCTTCACGAGTTTGGGATTTTGTTTGTTATTAAACGGACTGGGAGATGTAATAACGGTCACTCATGCAGTGGTCGTTTGCTTGGCGATTAAACCATAAAAATGCTGCGGGGATCAGACTTGTCCACGAGTTTGTCTGTCATAAATGCTTTTTGATGGTAAGAATACACAAAGCTTCTCCGATGACAATAGCGTTTGCTGAAACGTAGGAAGTTCTGTCTTGTATCTTCTAATTAAGAATATACAAACGTTTAACTAGTTTTGTGGTGTATTTATCACATAAGTGGAGCTCCGTAAATCAGAAACTGATTTAACTGTCAATCAAACACCAAAAGGTGGTGCTTTAAAACCGTCCGTTTTCGCGCGGTTTTGTCGCTGCTGTAATGACTTGGACTTTTTTTGTGCTATATGGAGCTTCGAAACTTTAATAATGAGATGTGACCGTATAGTAATCAAAAACTTCNTCCACAGCCATTGAACGACATGCGAAATCCCTCACGCAGTTGTTCTAAAAAATGCATTTGCGGTGTCCGTGCAATTACCGTGCAATCGGTTGGGGTTGGTTTTGCATAGACTTCATTAATACCTGCCATCGTCGGCAATCCGTAACTGAGATTAATCGCTGCTGGTTGGAGGGGTTGCAAGCTTGATGTTGTTTACAAAACAGCTTGTCTAGATTCCACGTTAGGGATTACGTAATCTGTAGCTACTTTCGGGGAAAGTGCATGTAACGTGAGCATAAAGTTGTTAAAATAGACAATACTTTCTACACCTTAGACACAGTAATCAATCAAATATACCAAAATCGACACTTAAGTTTTGCTGGGTTTAATTTTAACCTAATATGACATCAAGTGTCATTTATAATACCTCTCGTCACTATGCATGCATATCAAGCGGTAAAGCAGAAAACAGGCGAAGCAAATATTTAAAAAAGCCGAGCTGCGAAACCGGAGTATCTGATGTGTAAAGTACAGAAGAAAACAATCTGTCAATCCGTAAGCACTGAATCACGTTTTGACAAAAACAAGCGGTGTGACTGACGACATCAGTTAGGCGTGACGACATCGTGTGGTTCCAGGCCCCAGGTTGTCAAAGCTTGGGTGAAATTGGGCAACTGACGAGGGTATGGGGGCTTGTTGACGTGACGCCAAATGCCTGCGATTCGGCGATCGTCGACCTCCGAGCTAGATTATTGGTATAATTCATGATGCGAGACGGCTTCCCACAGGTGGGTAAAGGCCCCAACGTCTTTGATCGCACAGCGAGATGTACTTGACATGAGTCATGTATTACTAAATGATTGGAATGTTTAGAACTAATTTTAGCAGAATCTCTAACTTGCAATCCGTTTTGCAGTAACTGCTGTTGATGGACACGGGCCCCATCGCAATAGAGCGAGTACCCCCAAAGTGCGCCCGCCAGGTTTGGATTGACATGTTACGAAGAGCAACGAACATCACCGAGCGCCATTAAACAATTTGTCACGGATTTTAGCGTCGGATTAAGTTTACAAGATTGATTTGCTAATCACCTGAGCTCGGGAATAGATCAGCGATTTGCATCGACGAGAGGACACACCGCGATCACGCCGTTAATGCATCGCGCAGCCGAACCAGAGGTTGCGTTGTGGTCGGGCAGGTCGTTACCACGCGCGAAATGCGGCAGATGATTATCGAAATTTTCCGCTGGTGTGATTAGGCCAAACGAGATGCTTTCCAGTGCCGTGCATGAAACATTGGGAAGCATCGTTTTTACACGCTCGTATCGGACCCGGCCGGAATTGCTTCACGAGTTTGGGATTTTGTTTGTTATTAAACGGACTGGGAGATGTAATAACGGTCACTCATGCAGTGGTCGTTTGCTTGGCGATTAAACCATAAAAATGCTGCGGGGATCAGACTTGTCCACGAGTTTGTCTGTCATAAATGCTTTTTGATGGTAAGAATACACAAAGCTTCTCCGATGACAATAGCGTTTGCTGAAACGTAGGAAGTTCTGTCTTGTATCTTCTAATTAAGAATATACAAACGTTTAACTAGTTTTGTGGTGTATTTATCACATAAGTGGAGCTCCGTAAATCAGAAACTGATTTAACTGTCAATCAAACACCAAAAGGTGGTGCTTTAAAACCGTCCGTTTTCGCGCGGTTTTGTCGCTGCTATAATGACTTGGACTTTTTTTGTGCTATATGGAGCTTCGAAACTTTAATAATGAGATGTGACCGTATAGTAATCAAAAACTTCTCCACAATCGATGCCAGCTTCCACATCATATTAACGTTTGGTGGCTCAATAAATCGCCAGACTCTAATCAACATCAATTCGCGGCCCTAAACGCCCGCATCGGCTGTAAATTAAACGGTTACTACGATTTACAGCAGCACATAAAAACTGGAAATGATAGCGGGCATTAAAATGTCGCGATTTATTGCAAAGCACGTGACATGCGTTGGTAGCGGACCAGTAGGCGCCTCTGATGTCTGTTGAACCATCGAGCAGACTTCGGAGCAGATGTACGCCTCCTCGTAATTTACGAGTTGCTTCGCTAATTAAGCAATAAAACAAGCGGAACCTGAAGGCAGTTGTGGATTTACGAGGGACCATTGCCTCATTTGAAGGTCTTTTCCTCAACTGTCATTAGGGTCGTATAAAGAAATAAATTAAATATGACGAACACCACAATAGTCTCTCTTTTTTAAAGAGACTACTGGCTTTTTTAACGTTCGGTTGTGTCACAAAAAAAACAAGTGCGGAGTGCGAACCATTGTTGGTGCAGTAGCAACTAACAAACCTTGGCTGCGTTAAAATGACATAATTTATTGGAAGAAAACTTGCTGATTCAGAAACCTCCACCAAAAATGGCCGACTATATATGTTCCAATTCGACAACATTCCGATATTTTAGAAGCTCAATGTAACAATTTACTACATACAAACGCGGTTATTGAGCGAGATTATTTATTCAAATAGCCTTATTCAATAACTCTGCAATAATAACTCTGCAATACATGACAGAAGGCGATACGAAACCTCCCAAACAAACCGCTGAAGTTGTTGTTTTTCGCGAATTTTGAGGAATCCAACTTTTGTTTGGGAATTCGCGCCCGCTGCTTGTTTGGGCTTCCACTCACACAACTTCAGCGCGCTCGTTTAGTTGCGAAACTCTCGCGTCGACATTAATCACGCTGTCGAGTGCCTACAAACACGACACGGTTGCCACGGGATTAGAACAAACAGGAGCTACAGCGAGTCGCTTGCAGCTTATCAATAACACTCAGGCCACATAGGCGGCGACAGGCCAAAACGTAAACACCTTGCTGAAAGGAAAGTTAGAGTTGGTAAACATTCTAGATTTTAATCTTGCGTTGAAACGTAAATATTAAGATTACACTCTTTCACATTTTAGGGGGGTAACTCTGTATTTCGCATGATATACGCGAGAAACCACCGCAGCGGATCTGGGCGGCCTCTTTGTTGAAAAGCCCAAAGCAAAAATTAAGTAGGGTATGTTTTCTGTGGTAAACCTGAAATT
>QXVZ01020190.1:0-24053 GCA_008931825.1 Phallusia fumigata | reverse complement strand
GTACAATTATACTTCACAAATTACTAAAAACCATAAAAGGCGGGATTCGTTTTAAACTCATACCTTTTTCACATGGAAAGGCAAAAGGTTTTCTCATGTAAACAAACTGACTAGGTTTTGGCGTGTACGCTTTAAGTGTGATTCGGCCTTTTAGGATTTGTTTTTTTTTACGTTTTAAAGATCTTTTTTTCCAAAATTTATCACAAAATGTTCATTCGAATTGCAGTTCAGGTATATTGACTTACTCTTAGTCGCCCCCTTCTGTTTAGAGAAATGGCCATGTAGATGACAAACACCGTCGCAGTTGCGATTAGCAGGGCTAAAAGCATTATAGACAGGTTATTGAAAGCAAAATCGTTCCTTGGAGAACTCAAAACCTTCGATGTTTGGGTATCAGATAATGTTGGTACCTCCGGTGTTACTGCAACAAAAATCATAAACGATATTGTATGGCTGCGAGAATCTGAGTATCTGAACAAACAGATGATCTTTATACCTGGGTCTTCTGATACCACAGGACAATTGATGTAGGAATACGTCATCAGAAGTTGCACTTGATTCATGGAATATATCTGAAGTAATGGTGGCCATTGCCTGCTCATTGTGGACACCGCCAAACATGAATCTGTTAATGTTGCCCCAAGCGCACAGTTTGATTGGGTGGTGGGGTCGCTTATGTACACCCCGCACCAAGCGGGAAACTTAGATCCAAAGAAGTCCCTTCGCTTGTATGGAATTGGTTCACCTAAAAAGAGACTATACAGCTAAGTAATAAAGTAAGCATACTACCTGGCAACTTTTGTGAAAAGTTAATGTAACGACTGTAAAATCGTTTACAAAAGTTCTATTTTAGGCAGTATTTAAACAAACCCTTTTACTCGAAACATACAAATAAAATTGACAGTTAAATTTGCGAATCTTATAGTTGGTCAACGCTCAAAGGCATTTCAATTTAAAACCCAATATTGACGCTAATAATACAAAATACACTTACCGTCCGGGCCCATGATTACTTCTGTTGTGTCGTTAGCATAGGAAACGTGAAGGATTTTTAACATCAAGGCTACATTGTGTTGCCCTTGAGGTGGAAAAAAGGACATTCGGCAAACACTGTACTCGTTGGCGTTCGGCGAATATATCGAATAATAGAAATCGCCATGTTTCGTCGTTGTGTTTCTGCAGTCTGCTGTTGTAGTGTGAATAAGTGCGGCCGCTGATGTACACAAAACATTAAGTTAGCTTGTAGAGTTACGTAATAGATAAGAATACAATCATACTTACTAATCAGCAAAACATAAAAGTTGTTTACTGCCATATCTTATTGCAGTTTCCTTAACACACAAAACGTCTGCAAAGACAATAAATGATACTTTTAAACCACTTACACCTGTCTGTCATTTCAACACAGGCAACCAAAACACTATAAAACGTGTATCGAAGTATTTTGACGTGATCGTTTTTCGTGAGTGGTCAGAAAAAACGCACAAAATCAATTATTTGTCAGAGTCCCGCAGCCAAAAGTTTGTGAGACACAGCACGAACTGTTACCTCATGATTTCATTGAAATGTTTCTATTTGTGAGCATTAATGTACATGAAAGCGTTCGACGTTTAGTCCGATAATTTATATTTGTCTAATTTTGATGATTTATGTATTTTTCAATTTAGTGTTTTTGTCTCGTCTGTTTTTAAAGGTTACCACTATTTGTCAATTTATTTACTGCGACGAATTTGCTGATTGTCCCCATCTGGTGGTCAAACAAATCACCGTGACAACGGTCATGCTAAACCGATTTCGTTTGGTTTGGTTAGCTGGCTAGTTTTCTGAAAACAGGAGGTGTGAAGCTATAAAAGTGATATTTTAAAAACTGCATAATGTCTGACATTGAAGAAGACGAAGAACCCGTACAGAAGCTTCGCAGTAAACGTATATTTTTTAACAACGTTGATTTGTACACCGGAAAAAACATTGGACAGGTATTTTATCTTTTTGCACTTCCAAGACGGTTTAAAACACACAACCTTTGCCTGGATGTTGCTTCATGTCGGTTACAAAAAGTGGAAAACTGTATGAACATTTTTACATTATTACATGAACATGAAAAATATTTTTTGTCAATTTAACAATTAAAAGTCCACTAGCACTATGTTGGCAACTTTTTTAGTTGGTCAGCCCTACTCGCCAGTACACATACTTTAGAGCAAGGCCAGCAACCTATGGCCCATGAGCCAAATGTGACTTGCCAAGCAAAATTATCTAACCAGCAGCCTCTACAATTTGCTGACTTTACCTTGTGAGAAGTTGTACTTTATGGGTTTAACAAAGTTGTGATTCACTGTACCGAACTTCATCTGTGCCCATGTATGAATAAATGTTTTTGTTCCATCACAATCCTTTGTCTTTGCCATACAAACACTCACACTGATCAATAATAAGTAGTAAAGAAATGGAATTGTGAGTGGAAAATTAGTCCACTCCCCCACTGAAACTTTGCTGATCTTGATTTGGCCTCTGGCTTGGGAAAGCTGGCTTACACCTGCTTTGGAGATGCGTATCTTTTGTAATATCTTTCATCCTAAATAGTCAATAGTATCAGATTTTTGTGCTTTCTTCATTTAGTATTTGTCACAATGCATTGTTGGGTCATCATTGGAGGACAATGAAGAAGAAGAGGAGGGCGAGACAGGATCTGTTCATAGCGCAGCATCTCACAAGGAAGGGGCATATCGAGTTATTGGCACACTGAAAGATCCAAGTGCCAAGCCCCCAGAGTTTGTTACAGAAATTGTCAATGTATGTGTGCTATTGTTTTTTTTTGTAGTTGTCCCTATTATATCCACATTCACACCAACAACAAACTAACCGGAAGAAATGCATTGAGTTTTTTATGTCAGAAATTTTAGTGCAACTTGCATTTTTGAACAAAAAATGTTTTGTTGCAGTTCAAAACAAGAGAGGAACTTTTGGAAAAGTTGCTGGAGTGTGACATAATTATCTACAACATTAATGAAGACACAGAATCAATCGATGAATCTGTGTGGTCAGTGTCTTCTCTCCACACTGAAATCGAACACTTTGACTCTCCTAAAATGTTCATCCTACTATCAACAGTGCTTACCTGGGCTAAAAGCAAACCACTTGATCCGGTACTAATAATCTGCCTGTTGATTTTGCAAACATCATGACACTTTAAAAATTACATGTTTGTTTCAATCAGGATGATCCTGAAATACCTTTTACTGAAGATGACTACAGAAGAAGAAAACCACATCCTAACTTCAAAGAGCATATCAGTGCTGAAAAGATGGTGATCAAGTTTGGCAAAACAGTATGTGTGAATTGAAAATATGCTTGTGTACACTTGCATGCTTGGTCTGGTTTAACTCACATTTCTGTTTCATTAACAGAACAAACAANTTGTCAATGTATGTGTGCTATTGTTTTTTTTTTGTAGTTGTCCCTATTATATCCCCATTCACACCAACAACAAACTAACCAGAAGAAATGCATTGAGTTTTTTTATATCAGAAATTTTAGTGAAACTTGCATTTTTTAACAAAAAAAATGTTTTGTTGCAGTTCAAAACAAGAGAGGAACTTTTGGAAAAGTTGCTGGAGTGTGACATAATTATCTACAACATTAACGAAGACACAGATTCAATTGATGAATCTGTGTGGTCAGTGTCTTCTCTCCACACTGAAATCGAACACTTTGACTCTCCTAAAATGTTCATCCTACTATCCACAGTGCTTACCTGGGCTAAAAGCAAACCACTTGATCCGGTACTAATAATCTGCCTGTTGATTTGCAAACATTATGACCATTTACAAATTGCATGTTTGTTTCAATCAGGATGATCCTGAAATACCTTTTACTGAGGATGACTACAGAAGAAGGAAACCACATCCTAACTTCAAAGAGCATATCAGTGCTGAGAAGATGGTGATCAAGTTTGGCAAAACAGTATGTGTGAATTGAAAATATGCTTGTGTACACTTGCATGCTTGGTCTGGTTTAACTCACATTTCTGTTTCATTAACAGAACAAACAAAAATTTCAAACGTACGTCATTGCATCTGGGCTTACATATGGACTTGGAGAAAACATTTTCCACTTTCTTTTTAAGGTAATAGTTGTTAAATGTGGTGCTGGAGAGTAACAACAACTCTGTTCTACTCTTCTAGACTGCTTGGCTTGGGGAAGCATCTGCCCTCCAATGCTTTGGCACTGGAACAAACATAGTTCCGACTATTCACATCAAAGACTTGGGCAGGTAATTGCTGATTTACAAAACAATTTCTGTTATCCTAATTTATTTTTGTTAAAGTATTCACAGTTCGATTGATCTACCTTTTTTCTATAACTTTCAACTCTTTCCAGTGTTATCCAAAATGTATGTGACTCCAAGCCAAAAACAAGATACCTAGTGGCTGTTGATGACTCACAAAACTCACTAGAAGAAATAGTCAGGGTATGTCAAGGAGTAATTAGTTTGCAAAAAAACATGACAAATCTAAAAAATTAATGCTTGGTTGAAAAAAATGTTTTATTTAATTGTAATTAATAAAATCTATTTATGTCCAATGAAACATATATGTAATATGCAAATAATAAAACTTAATAAACTCGCAGTGCATCAGCTATTACCTTGGCACAGGCAGAGTTCGTAAAATTGCCAAAGAGGATTATGATTACATGAGACAAGTACAGTTTTGTGCTGTGCAACTACTTTGATACTATTAAAACTAATACTTGTTTTCAGTGTTTAACACCACTAACTTGCAGTTTCCTTTGAGTTTGCATTTTAACAATTTTTTGTGTCAAAAATCGTGTTGAATCAAACTAAATTACAGTTTTACATCAAAAGTTTGCAAGAAAATTACAATATTGTGTAAATAAATTCTTGTTTTACTTTGCAATGAGACAAAACAAGCACTGGTGAACATAATATCCAAAATAGTACAAACTGATCTGCCTGGTATGTTTTACCTCTGATAAGAGTGTGAAAAACAGTATTTGATTTACATGTTGACTTTTGTTTTCGAGAATTATTAGGCACAAATTAACAATTAGTGCATTTACACTCCTCTAGGTAGTAAGCAGTAAAGGTGGTGGTGGAAAAGTGGAACATATATCAAAGGAAGATGCTTTGCTTATCAAAGACCTAAAGGTTGCACACAGTGTACAGTTATTGTGTTGGTTAATTGTAATACAGAATTCCTAATTTTTTTAGCAAAATGAATTTGACTCCCTGTTGGTGAATCTGCGCATGGAGGCAATGTTTGTGAAGGAATCAATGAGTGTTCGATGGGTTGCTGAAACTGGAATGGTGGATGCTATTGACGCCATTATCAAGGAATACAAACAAACTAGAGGGCTTTTGGTAATCCATCAAATCATCTTGTCTTCTAACATCATAATTTTATTCAACTAGCTTAAAATTATATGCAAAAAATTAAACATGTTTATTGTTTAGCCAATGAGAGCCTGTATTTTGGGTCCACCTGCATCAGGAAAAAGCACAGTGGCTGACCTTTTGTGCAAAAAATATAAACTTCATCACATAACAGTCAAGGATGTGATTGATGACACACTGCAAAAACTGGAGCAAAGTGCTGCACGTCTTGAACAGGTTTATCAAAAGTTATATCTGTTTCTCCTTGTTAGTTGTTTTCATGTCTTCTAAATATTTTAAATAAAAATCTGTTTGCTGGAGTACCCATTTGGTTATTTTTGCCCCCTGGAAAGCAGTTAATGTGGTTGGGTGGTGTGTTTTAACGCTGTTTTACCAAGCATTTAATGATTTGCTTGCCTGTAGAGTGCTAGGCCAAAAGTGATATCTTCAGCAGTTTTATTCATGCTGTCTCTCATTTGTTGAAACAAAGATCTAGCATAGATGATTTTTTCAACTGTTTTATATCACTAAATCAGTGTGAAGGTATTTAAAAAAACATTTAATTCTTGTCCAAAATGTTTTTGGATAAAATATATCTTTCACAAGTTTAAATCTATTCAAACTTTTATAGACTGGAAGTGCAACTGGAGAAGAGGAGGAGGAAGATGATGGAAAAGCTCAGGAGGATGCCGAGTTGCTTGAGCAGATAAAGGAAAGCAAGGAGTCTAATGGTGGAAGGATTGAAGATCAATATGTTATCAAATTCTTCAGGGAGAAGCTAAAGTCAATGCCCTGCCAAAACCAGGGATTTGTTCTTGATGGATTTCCTAAAACCTATGAGCAAGCCAAAGACCTTTTTGCATGTACAAATAGTTTATTTTAAGATTTTGTGAAGAATATGTTTTAGTGTTTTTGTTGTGTGTAAATGATTTTTTAACACAAAAATCAAATGATCCACATATTTCGAATCAAATGCCAGGTTACATTTATGTGTGCGAGTTAACTACTTTGTAAATGTTGTTTTTGTTAGGCTCACAGTTTTTCCTAGTTTTCTACTAGGTTTCCACATTGGACACATAAGATTAATGTTGTATGTTTTTTATGCCTAGTGGAAGATGAAGAAGAGGATGAGTCATCCAAAGTAAACTATGATGCAGCAATAATGCCAGAAATAGTTGTGGCTCTTGATGCCTCTGATGACTTTCTCAAGGATCGCATCATGAATTTGCCAGAGGAAGTTGTGCAGGTAATTTATCAGGCACTATTTGTTAACACTAAGCCCCCTGTGGCAACTTAAATCTTGTCTTATGCATTGTCACAATACTTTCATGCAGGGGACTCACAATACTGAAGAGGGATTCCTTCGTCGACTGCAAGAACACAGATCAATCAACCACGAAGATGAAACAGTTCTCAACTACTTCGATGAATTGGAGATTCATCCTGAACACATTGGTAAATGTAGAGGCTGAAAAAAGTTTCATGAAAAACATGACAGCCAGAGAACTTGTATGTAGTGAATACATTTTATTGTGACTGTTACGACAGTCGCTGCAGTCATCATCAGTGCATAGCTGAAATAAGTTTGTTTGTAAAAGAAAAGTGTAAGGAAGTATCATAAAAAAATTAATGACCGAATTTGTTTAAACGACACCAACCCCAACCTAAAAAACGAAAATTGATTTTTGTAATCCTGTCTGCCCAAACTCATTTTTTACTTTGGTTTAAAACAAATGACAGATGAGAACCAAAACCTTTTTCGAAAGACTAATTCCAATAAGCTGGGATAACACTACCGTGTTACAGATGTGAGTGAGAACACGGATCCAAAGTACGAAGCCACGATCGAGAAGATAGCAGGAATGTTGGGAGAACCACGAAACTACGGGCCTACTCCAGAGGAAAAGGAGGAAATGGAAAGAGCTGCTGCAGAGGCAAGACTGCGCAAAGAGGCGGAGGAGAGAGCAATACGGGAGCGAAACGAGGCAGAGGAGGCTGCTATTATGAAACAGCGACAAGAAGAATGGGTAAAATGCACATAGTAGTACCTAGTCGGATACGAAATCAGTCACTAAGGCTTTTACTGAGTATGGAAATAAAAAAGTCCAATACTTTGCGACTCCTTTACTTTCAGGTAGAACGACATCTTTTGTGTAACGTACATTTGCACCGCGTTTGTGTCCGCATCCTGTTTTTCGTGGCTGAAGGCGTAATTAAATTCCCAAGTTTGGCATTTCACCAGAAAAAAAAACCATTGTCCCCACGCCAATCTTCTGTTAGACACAATAAAAAAGAACACCAGAAAAAGTAACAAAAATCGAGAAGCAGTACCTCAAACCAATCACTTATTTGCCGGCTTTAACAATTTTCGGCTCTCTACAATGAACATGGATAAAAAATACAAGAAGGTTTAATGCTGCCCCAAAGTGTATAGGCCATAGGGTAGTCCGCTCCTGTTGTATACAATGCCCAGCAATATTTTCCTCTCATTTGCAGTCGGAGCGGTTGGAGGAGGTGCGAAGACAGGAACGTGAGGTTCTCGAACTTCAGTCGATTCCTCTGAGGAATTATCTCATGAAACACGTGATGCCAACTCTCACCCAGGGTCTTATTCAGTGTTGTCAAGTTCGGCCCGACGACCCTGTCGACTATCTGGTATGTATAGAAGTTTTTCACTGGTCAGCGTGCTGCAGTTGTGTCGGGGGGTATCCAGGGTTGTAGAGTCGGAAGGTATAAGGTCCGACTCCCGACTCCTAGAATTCTTAGGAGTCCAATGGACTTGAGTCAATTCGATTTTCTTAACTGCACATAAACATAAAGTTCTCAAGCACATTGTTATAGACGACTTTGATACACAGGTCTACTGACTGGACTTATGACTCGATTCCAACCTCTTTACAATAACAAAATCGATTTTGTTTTTATTTGCAGGCGGAATTTCTCTTTGAGCAAAATCCCCAGGTGGACTAAGTTCGAGGGGTTGGATGTAAATTTGACTTGTTATGCATTTTCTACTATTTGATGGATTTTTCGTCTGTTTTGTACTCACAGTAATAAATATTGGTCTAAGAAACATTAGAAACTGTCTAATATAGAAACTGTCAGATATACCACGCCATAAAATCTGATGCACGGTGTAATTAATCTCTGAATAGTACTGAAAAATTCGCTGACAAATTCCAAATGAAAGAGCCATAAATTAAATGGAAATCACAAACAAAACACAGAGACAACGAAACATTGCACAATGGAAAACAAAACAATATTAACTAATATCACGACAAACTTACTGTCGCCAAAATACTAGCAAACAGTAGCATCGTGGACCGCAGATGCATTCATAAAAAGTTTAAAAATTTACTTGCATGACATCGATTAATGATGCCATTTCTTTGTGCAAAATCCTAATAAAATGGCAGAAATCTCGTCAGCAGGCCCATAAAATAGGGAAAACGAGCAAAAACACAGATGAAATTTATACAATGCTGGATATAATGATAGCTTGCGTTATGCGACTTGCACAATCTAGCTTATGGGATATGGAATGAATAGAATTATCTAGACAGCGTTGGGTCATCGTTCGTATCCGGTGCCTCCTGCTCATCCACCAAATCGTGGAGAATTCCTTCCGCGTATTCGAGTTTTTTAGAGATGGCCAGCTTCGAATTACGGTTGTCCACGATTTCGTCGATGTACGGTGCCTTCTGCGTCCCGTGAAACAGAAGAGCCCAGCGCGTTATTCGGCCTGCAAGGACAATCAATTAACCTTACGTGTCAAGCCAAGTTACTGAGTTAGGAGTTTAACTCAGCAATGTTCAGTGTTATCATGTGTTAATGTGGAAAAGTTTGCGTGTCGATATTTACGAACAGTATTTAGGTTTAGCTGAGAATCAGCACTCCATGATTTTTCTAATGGATATTTACCAACCTTCTTGTGGGTAATTAGAATTGAGGGCAACCGACAGTTTCCATTCTCCACGCGGATCTTCACCCCAGGTGTGTGTGGTCATGAATGGCCATCTAGACAATTTACAAACATATTAGTTGCCGGTACACACGTAACAAGTTCCAGCAAAGCTAGTAGTAAAGATCCAAATTTATTTCATCATCATAATTCTTTTCTGCATCATCTTTTTTGTTGTGTTTTAACTCAAAGCCTGAAAGAGTGGTTATTTATCGCTCAAAAAATCGGCACACAACTCCCCTCCCCACGCTGTTTGTTTTTCGATGACTAGCGGTTCACTAAAAACTTACTCCATCCAAATTTACTAGAATTCAATTCAGCAATGCTTTGTATGTCACAACAACTACATTCTTGAAACGTACCATCAAAATTGATCAGTAGCCACGCGGTTTAGGATTTCCTGAGAAAAACTAAAGAC
Organism: Phallusia fumigata; assembly: GCA_008931825.1. Lineage (NCBI taxonomy): Eukaryota > Metazoa > Chordata > Ascidiacea > Phlebobranchia > Ascidiidae > Phallusia > Phallusia fumigata. Next base: position 14,276 of record QXVZ01020190.1, on the reverse strand, counting down.
GTTTCGTGGCCCTACCAAGAATCTCTTTGCGGGCCCAATTTAGGAAAAAGACTTTCCGAAATGTTCTAACCTTCTAAAGCCACGTGTGCTATCGTCATCGTTCGGTCGTTTGTTGAGCAACATCGAGTTTGTACCCATCGGTGACGTCAAATTAATGATGACGTCGCCGCGACGTGACGATTCAAGTGTGATGAAAGCCTACAAAACACAAACACTTATATCCTCAAAATCCAAAACAATGCGCCCCACGTGGGGCTCGAACCCACGACCGTTGGATTAAGAGTCCAACGCTCTACCGACTGAGCTAGCAGGGCGGTTGCAGTAGAGGAGTTTAAAACTATTATCGATAACCATGCAAAGGAAGTGTCTGTGGCTATTCCAGGAATTTTTCAGTCGGTGGTAGACCATCGGTACATATGTCTAAACCTACAGCAAGTTATTGTTGGTTAAGGCAGGACAAAAAATGGATTTATTCATGCCATTGATTTAGAAATAGATATACGGCACGGAAACAAACAAAAATAAAATTTATTTTATCATTCTTCTGGGATGTTAAGAGAAGCAATAATTTGCAGTTTCGTGAAAAGTCGTTAAAATGGCAAAATTTATGGGATATTGGAAATCTCAAAACATTCTTAACCAGGGTGGGGTCTCAAGTTAAAACAAAAACTCGCCCCACGTGGGGCTCGAACCCACGACCGTTGGATTAAGAGTCCAACGCTCTACCGACTGAGCTAGCAGGGCGGCTACGGTCGACGCAACAAAAATTTGGTTTCATTTAGGCTCAGCAGACCTGGAGTACCACTACAGGTTGTCAAAAGCGGCCGTTATTATGTTGTTACAGCGCACTGACCGTAGTCCGAGGTAGTGAAGTAGGGGATTCAAAGTAGTAAAGCTATTGATCCAATTTACGACATTATAAGGTTGCTCGTTTCAATCATTTGTTACGCCACTCAAACGTATAAAATATGCATGAACAAGTAATTAGCCTGACCCCACACCCTTTCCGTTTTTTTAATCAAAATGTTTTCCGTGTTATTCGCTTTGAATCTTTTCGTTCGTGAGGTGACCCGAAAGCTAAATTTATGTTTTAAAGAGTCTTCGACAAACCTGTACGTGTTCCAAATATCGTATGTGGTTGGGCTTCCCGTCGCAGGCTTCAGTGTCGATGGTTAGCTCTAGTGCGCCATCTGACGGTATGCTGAAAGGTTTTTCGATGACACCGCCTTCGCAACGAAATCGCGCGGGCACGGTTTTCCAGGTCGACGCCATTTTTACCTAAAATGCATACAGTACAGCGTTAAACAAATTCAGTGGGGAACCTGCATATATACAATTTAGGTTAATATTGTATGGTATAGGACCTATAATTAATCACCTATGGCCTAAAAAAAAGTCCAACGCGAAAGCCCATAAGATTTGATAAAGTCATAGCCAAAAAACCTTGCGTTTTCATAAAAATTCAAGCAACAAAAATAACCCTTTTGAAAGAATTTCGGTTGCTCACCATTCTCTCGGCATTCAGAACGCCGAATCCAAACAAGTGGTTATAAAACAGACCGACTCCGTTTGTCTTCCACTGGTGCAAGCTGTCGTGCAGTTGGTTTGGTGTCGAGGTAAGAACCGTTAAGTGCTACAAACACATCGTTATGTCAGATCTTTCTACCGAGCCGGTAAGTGTAGCCACAAGAAACTGCTAAACACACCTGCATATCACGCCATGTCAGGTTCCTGTTGGCGTCCAGGGCCAGCGCGAAGACGCCAGCGGCCTCAGGTGCGGCGGCCGATGTACCCGAATGACGCAGCGTGCACTGTCCGTAAAGGTCTGTGGTTGCCTGTGACATTAGACGTATTTACACAACGACATTCAAAGGGCTAGTGAAATCCACTTGTTTATTATTTAAAGGTTATGAGCAGAAGAAAACCGCCGTATTGAGATTTTTTCGAGTTAGACGACTGATCAGGTCAGACCGCTAAGAAGGACGACGAACGCAAAACATTGTTTGCCACATGGACAAATAACGGATTAACAGAGCACGTTCCTTTGTACCACGGGGTCCCCTCCATCAGTCATACTCGAGGGACACACGGGGTCAAAATAACAGCAACTTTAAATCACACAGAAGTCATTCATTTTCCTATTATAACTTTTTACAAATAGAAAAACAGATTACCGCGAAGCGCTTACCACTCCAGAGCCGGGACGTTGACCACGTCCGTTGCTGAAAGTCGAAGCCAACGTGGACGAACAGCTTTCGTCGTACAGGGCGGTTTCCCCATCGTTAATTGCCGAATTTACCGATATCGTCCACATGGAGGCAGCATAGCCATCGCAGTTGCAGTCGTCATCTGCGCCACCGTCACCCGAGGCCCACACGTAAATTGACCCGAGTCCGTTACGGCCCTATGGGACCGATCATGTATTAATTTTTGGGCGCTGCAGTGGTGAAAACCATATTGTCGGGATTGGAGTGATTACATCGATTATACATTTAGCACATGATTTGTTTCATAATTTAAACCCTGTTAATGGCTTTTTACACTTATATTAACGATTGATGAAATGTGTAGGGCTGCAAAGAAAAACCCTTGTGTCACAGCGGCCCCCATTACTGCAGTCGTTACAATAAGGTTTCAATGGAAAAATATTTGAGGAAAACGTTAATCAGTTTGTCTCGTAAAGTATTCTTGCATTTCGGGGAACGAAGTTAACGATTGGAAGCAAGATAATCAAAACGGTTGCATGTGGCAACTGCGAAAGACGTTTGCTTCTAGATACGAATCCTGTTTTATTTTTAATTGCTCATGTTGCCACGATATGCGAAATAACAGCTACAAGGCCTATTCGAAAAAATCAATAAACAACCATTTCCGTCACATACCTTATTCACTCCATCGACAATCGCTCGTAAGGTCAATTCGCGAGGCCCGTCTACAGTCCTTCCGTCATCCGTCGGTCCCCATGACGCACTGTAAAAACAACATTTCATCTTCCCATCTGTCGCGTACAACCGCCCACCCCGTACCAGGGATCGATACTGCGTCTATTAATGGCATATGTCCGCTTTCTGAGTCTGTCAATAGACACATTAGGACCTACTCCGCGTGACGTAACCGGTTTGAAACGTGTGATCGACGGATTTACGCTTACTTAGGTTCAGATCGCTCTGACGCATGCGCAGTTCCCACAGCGACGAGATAACTCAAGGGTTTTGGCATGACTTAAATCAATCGTACTTGTGACGGATTCTTCCACGTATTATCACACGACCTTTGCCGTTGACGTCACAAACATCCGACCATACGTTACCATGGCAACTATGATTACATCCTACGCGGCTAAGTCGATATTCCTACCTGTAAATGTCAATAAGGTTTGGTTTGTACGACATCGAAGCCGCCTCAATAATGTCAGTCATATAGGGTTGGTCCAACATTCGGATTCCGGCAATTTTTGAGTTGTAAGCCACCCCCACGCCGCATATCCCGTTGTCTGCGATGCTCGACACCTCCCCTGCACATCGTGTTCCGTGACTGGAAAAGAAAGTGTAAAACGATAAGCGTTTGTTGTTCTTTGTCCACACTGAAATTCATCAAAGAAACAACTCGAACCAACATACAGTGTACCTAGTGCAGGTAATCTTTATCCCGGTTTGACGCAATAGATTTACCTGAAAATGTCCTGTTATAGATTCTATTTTGCAATTTTGTATTGGTAGGTCTAACTTTCCGTTTGTAAAGAAGTCATACACATTATTTCGAAATTGAAGTTCAGAAGATAAAGATTTTCTTGTAGCGACCGACCAAAGTATTTCTGCGCCTGCAGCAACATGCAGCTTAAAGGCAGTCATATTTGCGCCTTTGCCACATCGATTGCGGTCGAAAGCAAAAATGAGAGCATCTGCACTTTCTACCTTATAACGTTCGTTTAGCTTTAACGCATTATTGTTCGGCAGTTGTCAGGTCTCTATTTAACCGTAAAATCAGGTCTGTGTGATTTATGGCCAAAAAATCCAGTTAGAGTTTGCGGGTTTGTAGACGTATACATTCCTTTCATTACAGAACAGGCCACATTTTTGTATTTGGAAAGGGTCAGTTCGGAAATGCTGATTGAATCGGCCCGGGTCGTTTCGACACCTACGGAAACCATGTATTTTCGAGAATCTGACCCTGCTTTTGGGGCAAACAACGAGATTAAGGTGATCGATTTTCAGCCGGTCATTCACTGCCCACACGCCAACGCCGCCCGCTTTCTTAACAAAGGCTTACGCTCAGTTGGATAAATCTTCTTTTGGAACAACCATCACTGATAAGCTAGGCGATAAGGATCAAAAGAATCCGCAATGTCCCAATCATTGAGTGCAAACTGTGGTAAAAAAGCTTCGTATTTGGTAAAAGCCATCAAACTGACCCAATCTGAGAGTTTTGAATGAGGCCACTGTGTGAAAAAGGGGATTCATGCGACCACTGAACATGTTGGCGCCATACCGCGTTTTCAAACGATAAAATGTCGACACGATGAGTAGATTTGATTCCCACGGAGTTGTTTTAGTGTTTGCATGTTATATGTTTGCCCCATGCTACGTTCGGATATTTTTGTGAAGACTAAGGCAAGTGACTGAAAAGAATGTCGTCGCGTAGCATCCATTTAGGAAACATGGCAAATAAATGTAACGGTCATCAGCCGCATATGGCGATTGCGTAACCGACATAACAAGAAGTTAACAGCGCTATACTTCGCGGTGGCTAGTGTCGCAAAATGCGGAATGTCAATACATTGGTGTCTGCAAAATATTTTAAATCAAACGTAACGATTCTATCACGTGATTCAAACAACATATTACATCATTACCTAAATGATGTTTTCAACATTTTTTGAAGTACTATTTGTACTGTGCGTCTAAATATGGTGTCGGCATTCAAGGCTAAAGCACATTTTGCCTAAATATTTAAACCGTCCGGCGAAAGCGATCGAAATCAACATATACAAACAAACAGGCGCAGATGTGATAAGAAAGTGTGATTTTTCCCATCGTGCGCGGTCGTTGACCCGCTGTTTTTGCTTGGGGCACCAATTCGCGCATTGAAGCGCTTCGCACAAATGTTGAGGTCACTGGCACTGCAAATTCTTAAAACCAAAGTTTATGTAAATTTAGCTTGACACTAATTGCGACGTTCTAGAAATTTCGCATTTCAGGCGTTGCATTTTAAATCGGTATTATTTTGCACGCTGTTGCTGTTGAAGTGGCGCAACATTTCGCTCGCTACAAACCACAACCAATGCGAAAACAGCTCGTCACGTTTTTTTCCGGAAGTTTCCATGCAAACCCACATGACCCGAAACAAGGCTGCTGACGTGCTGCTTGATCAGGTGCTCTGTGGAAGCAGCATTCTATTTTTTCTACCCGTTCCAAACTTAATTACGCTGCACCCAGCGGTCGGAATTTTCCAGTCAAAATTAACAGCAATAATAATGCAAATTAACACTGATTGCACTGAACCGCCATTTGTCACACACGCAAACAAAATCCGCATCGATTTTGACCCGCGCTAACGAAGGGAATTTTTCGAAGTCCTGTCACGTAGGTCGCATTCCTTTTGTCAGTGCCACCTGTCGGCGTAACAACAGACCAAAATCCACATACTGCGTGTTGGACACCTACGTGTTTAGGGAAAGCAATTAAAAAAGGTTTTGAAAACAGGTCGGTTGATCGCCAGGTCGTTGTGTACCTTATGTTTGCGATTTTGAGCCGTAAAATCGATAAATGTCCAAAATCGGACAAAGCAGAACAATACCCAGATCACTAGGAATGTCAAAAATAAATTCGACCTATTCTATTTGTTGACATTGAACAATTAACAGCTTGTCACACTTAAGTTAACTGAGTATAACAAAATCACGTTTTTAAAACTTGTGATTGTTTTAGCCCAGCTCTGTCCACACCGTTTTACAGATATTTGGACGGAGGAGCAGGTGGATAATAACGGAAAGATGAAAGTAAACAGTAAATTTTACAGTCACCGAATTGATAATTCCACTAATAGTTTGTTAGTTTCCCATCAAATGATCATAAATCCGACCCGTCCTCGTAAACGGTTTCGACAGTTTGGACGCTTTTCATAATCGCAAACTGCCGCACGCACAGCAAACAAACGATCGATAACTCAATGTGATGGAAAGCTGCCCTGTAGCATATCACTTAAATGACATATGACAGCATTAAACACTATCTTCATGCCATAAAACGGTCGTCATTTTGCCCACTTTAACGTATCCCTTTAGCTATTAACTTTATAAACTGAGAGTATAGCGTACCTGTTGAACCAATCCACAGTGTAGCGCGGGTATGGAAAAGGATCATTGCTGCTAAAATCGTAACTGGCTTCCGCGTTCTGAAAATAGAAATGAGTAAAGTTAAGATTGTACACAGCAAGTGGTAACCTCAAAGCTGTTATATCACCTCTTGTTTACTATGCCATGTTGCAGTAATGAAAATTATGATTTGCGTGTTGACTCTTGGTACACATGAGAAATCATGTCAAGCAAGCCCAGCAGGGTCCCACGATGTTACATAACTACAAGGCGCCGTCATGGGTGCCTTTGATTGGCGACAAGTATGATGTAACAAATTTGTCGCAAAGAAAAGGTATTTTTTTGCTTGCAAGGCTTGTACTCCACCCCGACGTGCTTTTAAATGTGACACAAGTTGTCGAGGGTTGTTAAATAATCCAGCGCCGCGACGGCCTTTGTTCAAGATTTATAAGTGCGCAATTTAAAACGTTGCTCAAATACACGAAAAGCCAGTGCCTTGCGTGATGAATTGCCGGAAAGGTTGGGTTGTAGCATTGTCGTACATGTTGAGGCATGCGGTCATATGCACGCTGTCCGGCTGCCAAGACGTGTTTCGCGGTTTCTCCAATTTGTTAATCGCTAGAAGCCGATTAGCTGAGGTGTTTAGGTGGGAGATGTACGTCAATAAACAAACCGTCCTGATCCGACTCAGATAAATCGCCGTAAGTTGCATGCCTCTGCCACCCCGCAAAGACTTCGCTTGCGGGTTCATGGCGGCCATGTTTGCGCTTTCGAAAACATGTTTGTCTTTAGTTGGTGATCGAGTGCCGGTGCGGGCGTTGTGATCAGGCGGGAAGTAGGGGCTCCGCGGGGCACTCGGGGGACTTTGCACATCGGAAGCAGTTGATCAAATCGCCGCCTGTTTGCGCCGACGTCTATGATTTTACTGTGCCAAGTTTTTACCGCAGAGTGCGATGATGTTAAATAGAGAGAAATTTACAGGAATGCCGTTATTCGTCCGCATAACGAGTTTTTACGACAGGCTGTAAATTCGCGAGCTTTGAAAGCGTGTTGGTGCAATCCGGTATTTTCGGTTCAGTGACGGCATGCTTACCCCGCCGGGTGCTGCCTATGCCTAGGCTTGCATCACTGCAAAAGTCGTTCGCGCTTGGCTGATCTTGACTGAGCATTACAAATGTCTTACAAGGGGGAAAACTATTATTTGCTCAGCTACGTGACAGCATCAGGGCGCCTCGATTGTTCTCTTTCGCCGACGCCGAGTTTAAATACCGCCAGCAGTCAGCAACGTAATTTTGCACTAAACATGCGGTTGGACCGCACAGAAAGTTCTGCGGCGTTCAGTTAATCAGCTTCGCGGAGAGCTACGTAGTTCAAATGCACCAGCGAGGATTTTTAGGTTTATTGTAGTTGGTAGTTCTCCGAAAATTATGAGTGACGTGCGTTATCGCTTCTGTTCGCGATCAGTAACTGTCGGAACGGCTCTTGTGTGAAAACATGTTTTTTTTTGTAGATGCCGGCTGGCGTTACGTGCAGGAAAAGCCTGTGAGGTGGTTGTTGCGTTTATGCTCCAGGCGAAAGTACAGGATACAGTTTCGAAAGCCGCGCCGAGATTCGCCAAGCATCCAGCATGAGAAGACGGACTTCGGACAGACAGAAGTTGTTCCTTGACCATGCGTAACGTGACCAGATCTGACCGACCAGCAAAGAGAGATAACGCGATTCGCCGATTACTGCCACTGCTCCTGTCGGTTGCTTTTGCCGCCAAGTTCGCGACCGCCACGGGCCAGGTGGAGCCAACCGAACCCTACGTCAACAACGCTTTTCGCACCGTCAGACTGATGACGTCACGAGTGGTGGTTACCGTCTTGGGCCGTGACCAGGAACGACAGTTGACGACTTACTTTAACGAAGCAAACGAACTGAATTTCGGCTTTCCACCGGCATCGATGCGGCAGCACAAAAGAGGTAAAGTTTAAGTTTTAAAATTTAAAAATTTATTACTTTGTGGATGCCAATTGTCTGAAGAAATTTTAGCGTCCAATTTTAGTTGGCATTAAAACAGTTTTGTGATTAAAGTGAATAGGTTTCTGCTGGAGGGAATTGTGCTTTCTCTAATGGGCGATGCGCAGACAAATATAACACAGAATTTATAATCCCAAATATTCGAATCTAAAATCTTTTTTTAGTTTGAAGAAATAGGGCATATAAAATAGGGTTTAGAAACGCATTCCAGCAGTTTGTTCTATTAGACACATTAGGTTTAACAATAGTAAAGCATATAAGCATCAAAAATGCTGATTATGGACATAAAACACAATTCTTCCAAAGTGCTGCAACATCCCTTCAAACATTGTAAGAAAAAATAAATTTTGTTTGATATTATCTTTCCCCAGTATGATTATGCTGGGGTTTTCAAAANCCGACCAGCAAAGAGAGATAACGCGATTCGCCAATTACTGCCACTGCTCCTGTCGGTTGCTTTTGCCGCCAAGTCCGCGACCGCCACGGGCCAGGTGGAGCCAACCGAACCCTACGTCAACAACGCTTTTCGCACCGTCAGACTGATGACGTCACGAGTGGTGGTTACCGTCCTGGGCCGTGACCAGGAACGACAGTTGACGACTTACTTTAACGAAGCAAACGAACTGAATTTCGGCTTTCCACCGGCATCGATGCGGCAGCACAAAAGAGGTAAAGTTTAAGTTTTAAAATTTAAAAATTTATTACTTTGTGGATGCCAGTTGTCTGAAGAAATTTTAGCGTCCAATTTTAGTTGGCATTAAAACAGTTTTGTGATTAAAGTGAATAGGTTTCTGCTGAAGGGAATTGCGCTTTCTCTAATGGGCGATGCGCAGACAAATATAACACAGAATTTATAATCCCAAATGTTCGAATCTAAAACCTTTTTTTAGTTTGACGAAATAGGGCATATAAAATAGGTTTAGAAACGCATTCCAGCAGTTTGTTCTATTAGACACATTAGGTTCAACAATAGTAAAGCATATAAGCATCAAAAATGCTGATTATGGACATAAAACACAATTCTTCCAAAGTGCTGCAACATCCCTTCAAACATTGTAAGAATAAATAAATTTTGTTTGATATTATTGATATTATCTTTCCCCAGTATGATTATGCTGGGGTTTTCAAAATATTGCAATATGTTTTGCACCCCTAGCCGTGCGAGTTCATGGACCCTGTCGGGGCAATATAAGTTTACAACCCCGCCATTGCAAACAAAGGGAGTTGAAATAGATCGCATTTCGCATTGTCACAGAGTTAAATCGGCACCTTGTTTGTTTGAGCGGTTTCGTCCCCACTCCTGCAAGGTCTTATGGGCCGCACAACAATCTAAAAAAGAGGCAAACATGCTCCCAGCTGCATGCAGTATCAAGTTAGCAAGGCACGCGGTGCGCGCGTGTTGTGGAAACCCGTGACAGGGTATAGCAGGAAGTTGCACTTGGTTTCGCATCATATTTTTGCACCAGCTTGTGTGCAAGCTATAGCATCACCGTACTTTGTGTGCACAGAGAGGATGGAGCTGTTCGATGTTGATGCCTTGAAACCCGACGCCAGAGAGGACGTTCGACGTATGACCCTCAGGCACCCATGGCATGACGTCTACATGACCACTGACGTCATGCAACACGTCAGAGCTTGCTACGATGGGGTCGATAGCAACACAGCTGTCGCACAGAACAGATACATTTGCACCAGCCCGCCGTATGTTTACTTGGAAACGGCGGATGCAGCGTCACCTGACCAGCGATACAAGTTGCGAGTATTTTTGAAACCAGCGACCAGCAACAACAGCCCGACAGTGCCGTCGCCGGTCGGATACGCGTTTGTGTCCGAGTACACGTGGGAGATACGATTCCGCGGCCAGTTGGGCATTATAACGCAGGCGCTGGCCATGGCTACAAAACGTGTATGGAAGGAGAGCCTAAAGATGCTCTTTGAGAAGCAAATCAAAATCCATCGGAAACGCGCGTTTAAGTTCCGGGGTAGGCCTTGCTCTCATCCCGTGCGTCTCCGTGACCGACTCATTCGCAGCGTTTCGACGGACGACTTTAGAAGGGACATTCGCGACCAGCTCCGCTCGGACGAGCAGTGCTCCCATTGCTCAACGACATCCCATCGCGTTAGTCAGTACCACTTGGCTCGAAACGTGCCTTGGAAAGAGATGGCAAGCGAGCAGAAGGTGCAGGTTGTGTGCTGTGTCGGCCATGTGGTTTGTGGCCGCCTCCGTCGCACTCTGCTCGATTTAGCCGGAAGCAGTTGCCTCAACCGACGGCGCTGGGCTGCATTGTCGGAAGAGCGTCGCATCGAAATGATCGACCGACACCTTACTGTGGGTTGGTTGCGACGCAAAACCGAGGCTGACCAATGGCTTGTCGGTATGATCGAGCGCCAACTGGACGTCAAAAGCACCACTTTCATATTTGACGACGACGATTAGTTGGGCTTGGTGGACGCGAGCCAAACAACATTGCATTGATCGACGTGCGGTTGAAAACGTTTGAACAAATATTTGCGAATAATCGTGAAGAATGAATGTTTGCAATCTGGCATCAAGCGATCAAAGATAAGACGGGATTGTGAGGCGGCGTGTTCGCTGGTCAGCCCCCATTGTTGTCGGTAAAGTTACTTTTTGATTCTTTTTTAGTGCCTTATGTTTTACGCCAATCTTTGTCACACGTTGTTCAAGTTTTATTACATGGCGCATTTTTATTTATGATTTGCGATATTGTCGGATGCTTCAATATTGTTTGTAGGTTTTTGAAAAATACAAGGTTTCAAGTAATATTGCGTATCGTGTGTATGTTGCCGCCTCACCGTAACGGACACTTGTGAACTCAGCATAACATTTACCATTGTACAGTGTACACAAGCTTTACGCTTTGCAAAATGCTATGTTGCGTCCACTTTCGGATTTTTTAGTCCATGCTGTGTCGTTTTTTTTAAATAGGACAAGTTGCATTGTCGTAAGTAGTAACCCTTTCTATAAACATTTTTAACCGCTTTTATGTACAGTTTAAATGCCACTTTCTTGTCAATTGTGTGTTTTCAGTAAGCTTCCGCAACTGGGGTCAAATTTAATTTTCAGCATTTTTGTCGCGTCCTGTTATTTTCAATAAAAATTCGATTAAGCACAAACGAACGGCAGCAGCATTGGCAGCAACTCTGACTCACGTAGTTGTCTCGCAGGTCAGGGTGCAGATAATCGATTCCATCATCCATTATGGCAACAGTGACGCCCTTACCAGTGTAGCCCATGTCCCACGCCTTTTGCACGTTTAAATCCAAGCCGACGGTGCCGCCAGCTTGTCCGGTGTTGTTCTGGAAAACACACATCGTTACAGCGTCATTCAAACCTTCGCTGGACGAGGGCTTAGGTTATTGTCCCGTTAAGTGTTGCAATAAGCCATGACATTGCTGTTTGCACGGCCAATCGAGCTTTGTTTGGCCGCAAATGTTTCACTTCAAACAAAGTCAGGTTGTTCAAGAAAAGATATTAGCGTACCGCAAAATGACCACAGGAAAGGATTTTAACGAGCATGTGGCTATAAACTCATGAGCGCTGAATCACATCGAACCAGAAATCTGTCTGGCAAATACATTTTGACTTATCCCGGATCCCAAAACGTAACTTTCAAAATATGTTTTAACCACAGCGATGGCAAACGTGTTACTTTACTTACAATATACCACTGAAATTTGTATAATGGGTCGTGGCCCTGATAAGAATGGTCCTTTGTCTTGTAGCCGCGTTTCAATCTTCCGTACCCTTCGAGTTGTCGAACCTTTTTGACCTGCAGCCACAAGAAGATTATGGTCGGCACACAATAAGCATGGACTTTTACAGATTAAGGTTGGTGTGGTTTAAAGCCAACTTCAAAAATACCTTTGGCGACAACCGCAACTTCCAAATATGTTCCAGGCTTGGCTCTTGTGATGTTCTTTTTAATGCACGATGACGAAAATGGTAAAGTCTGTCGTCGCCTACAACCTGCCAAACCGAAATCAAATTTAAACATATACTTTATATAGAATTGAGGCCAAAGTTCGGAGAACAAATTTATTGCAGTTTCCTGCCGAATTTGTACTTCGGGCTTCGGGAAACAATGGCTTGTGGTTTGGGAAAGTAACAATATAGCTACTTGGCGGGTCGTTTATTACGACGTTGCCCGATCGGTGAACCCCGGCACCGCTTACCCAACGATCAAGGTGGAACTTTTGGTGTACAAACCGCACGGGCAAGAGCCAGTGCGGTTGTCAGATGCCGCAACTTTGCAAATCGGCTTTCAATTACGGAAGGACGACAAACAGTGAATTCGAGGTCAAAATAATGTGCGGCGCCCGATGCGATTTTCGATCAAATACAGGAATACTTAAAACGACTTATTGGATCAAAATCATCCGAGGTTTGTAAAGCGGCCAAATCTTGCGAAACGACGATTGTTTAACTACCGAGCTTTCCTTGTCCCGGATATTTGCAGTTCTCGGTAAACCAAGGCAAAGTCAAACAATTTAGTCAGGCCAATGGGCTTTTACAATGTCGTGGTTAATGTGTTACAGAAGCGATCAACGGACAACGTGACACATGCGAACGTGGGGCGGCATCAAAAGCATCTTGAAACAGTTGCGATCTATGATTCCGACATGCGCCCTTTTCGCAACCGACAGATAATTATAATCAAAAAATGCGATTGCGTATCGACCGAACTGCTTGCAGTAAATCCCAGCGGCCTTTAAAAAGACGGTGACGTGTCGTTTTTTTCGGCCAATACGGATGTTTATCGATCCAGATTTATTGCACTGTTCGGCTTCGGTCGTTACAAAAAAGCAAGACTACATCGTGGGGCTCACCGAAACTGTGTTTTACATGATTCATTTCCGCCTAATGACAGAGGAATGTTCAAATGAAAAGAGAAATGTCCGGAATGAGAGAGAAATAAAATATGTATCACAGGCCTACAAAATTTTTACTTCCAAACTTTTTATAACGTGTACTTTGAAACCGAAGTGTTAAAAAACCCAAAATAAAGTGTTAAAAATGATATGCATGCAAGGCGTTTTTCGGAGTAAAGGGAGCTAACATAGTTACCAAGTTTTTGGGACTTTCGGATTTTAAATGTAGTTTGTTGGTGAATGTGTTGGACAACGCCTTAGTTTTGCTCTACTGCGCTACCTTGCGGAAACTTTTTTCTTTTGGCATTTGAAAAACGCTTAAAAACATTTTTGTTTGGGCCGGGCAAAATTGAAACCAGCAGAGGAAAAATTCGATTGGTTTGGAAAATTTCACAGTTACGTTTGACGGGTGGAAATCTGCATGTAAAAATGCTACGAGTTTCGCACGAAGTGAAAAGTGAGGGATTCAACAAAATTAGAATAAACGAAACAAATGACGGTTGTCATTGTAATTAAACTGATTATTCATGGTTTGTGAAACAAAATCCAGAACAGTTTGACATTTCTTGATACAGAATCCCATGATATCCGCTTCCTGTGTGGCTCAAACATATTAATAGACACGGATTTTCCAGGGCATGGCTATTTGTAGTGACTTATTTCAAAGGGAAAATCAGTAGAGCTACTATTTTCATTTACATGTGTGGCATGGCGCACCGACATATATGATAATTCGCGGCTAAACCGCAACGTATTTACATTTTGCACATGCGAAATGCGTGTAGCGACACACGGCGACCGCGCAGAAGCAGTACGTGCAATCAGCCGTCAGTGTGACACTGGTCGTTGTGCTTTGTAACGCCCAAGCGGCTCAATTGGATCCTAGCCCCGTTACTCAAAAATAATGGGATGCCGAAATCAATACGTGTTCGGAGGGGATAATTGCGATCCGATACGATACAGATTTTTCAAAACCATTTCGATCTGTCTGTTATTCCACAAAAGTGGTTACATTTCTGTGCCCCACGATGTTGTACGCAAAGCGTCAAAA
>QXVZ01020185.1:2237-13843 GCA_008931825.1 Phallusia fumigata | reverse complement strand
GGGATTTGTTTCACAAGTTTAGAATGTGGGGTTCACAAACAGAACCTACAAGACCCTTTTGGGCCCCCGAGTAAAATGCCTTTAAACAGACCAAAATAAGCCCCTGTATCTAGGCTTATGTGAACACTTCTTGTAAACGATCATTTGGTCATGGGCTCCTCCGTAGCACTCGTGCCCAGGAACAAAGTACCTGCTGAACTCCACTCTCATAAGCCTTGCTTATAAATAAAGGTTATGATAGGACATGGCTGTTACCAAGTATGGGCGCAGGGCAGTCGAGCAGTCGATCTGTCGTCTCTGTGTATCTGGAATTTCTGAACACCAGTCATTCCCTCCAGTGCCGCAAAGCCAAGTAGTGGCACTTTCGACGTGCCTGTTTGAGAAAAAAAGTAGATTGAATGTAAAGGCACCAAATCCACCTACAATTTTTTGGTAACAAGTTATAAATAATTTGTCAAGATTAGGTTTCACATGCGGAACCGGGGGCTTTACACCAAAACTGCTCATCCCCAATAACCGACCGAAAAACGCTCTGTTCACTTTCTGCTAAGGTTTTACAAATCGCTAAAAACACACGGCTTTCTTGCCTAATGAAGATTGAAACATAAACCTTCAATAGCTCTTCAGACAAAGGAAATTTTACATGACGACGTTTCGACGTCCTATTTAGCCCCTCTTCATCAGGGCCAATAACACCCATAGCAAAACAAGAGTAGAAAACAAAACAAAGATATTATTTCACCTGTGACGAACTGCAGGAATTTTGCCCTCTCGGCTTGATCGAATGAGCGCAGGGCACGCCAGAACCATTGGATTTGAAGTGAAGTGGCTTGGTATTTGTGATATTCCGTGTTTTGACGAAGATCATCGATATCGATGTTAGGAAGGCCTAAAAAATAGGTTGCAGAATTCAATACTGCACTGTAACTGCGTTTAATGCCCAATTTGCAGAAAACAAGGTTTTACCGGAAATCAGAAGTTCCAATTCCTGTTCATCAAAGATCGAAATCAACCTTTTTGGAATTATTTCGTAGAAGCCTTCCAGAAATGCACTAAAAAATAAAATTTTAGCTACTTTGTCATTACCCGCATATGTGCAAACATCACTAGATTAAATACCACTGCTTGATACAAAAATGAAACAGTTGCATGCCAAGAGGAATCGAACCTACAAACAAACATACCCAAGCTGCTTCTTGATCGCTCCTGTCATTTTCTCCTGACAAACGAGATGAACGTATTCCCGCTTGTTCTGTTCCGTCACGGGAAGATCCCTCCCATTCTCCTTCAAGTCACGTGTCTCTGTCTTGCCAAACTCCTCGATCTGTAGAAAAGAAATTGAAAACAATGCAAATTAATTTGTGGGCCAAAATATTCACAAATTTTGGCATAGTACGCCAGGCCTATCACAGTCGGCCTTCCAAGCATTTCCATTTAGCAAGGCTAGCCTGCGATGGGATTTGAACCCACGACAGGGGCCTACCCGGGGCTTCCCTGATGCGCATGCATTTAATTGATAGTTGTACACAAAATTTTGTGATGCTTTTTGAATTTTTCGGACAGAATTCAACACAAAACAATCAGCCAGGGATGCACAATAAAAATACTAGGGCATTCCCAAATACCAACAAAAATCTTTTTTAACAAAAAATTCAATTCCTTTTCTATTTTTATTCCCCAAATAGGGAGACGTTTATAACTCTAATATTCTTTTCATTTACAAGTTATTGTTAAAGCCCTGCCAACACAACAAAAATATCCACACACCTCCACACAGAAGAAGAGTTCGGTTCCCATAGCACTGATGTCGTGTTCCAATAAATATTTCAAACCCTGCGAGAATTCGTAATCCTCCGATTCCATGTCCGTGTATTTCACCGACTTGCCGAGTATGTGTTTGTAGAACGAGCGAGTGAAGTAACATTCCAACAGTTTATTGTCGTAAATTGCCTTGGCCACGATACGACCCACGAACTGCCAATGGGAGAAGAGCATTTAGTCACGTGTTAAAGTAGGCTATGGGGTAAGTTTTATAGAGCAGGAGTTGATATTAAATTGTTTGCAATGATTAAATTCAACAAGACCGAGATTTATCCATCATTCTACATTGCAACGACAACTCCATTTTTATCTAAATGGTCGAAAATAGAAAATAGTGGCAAATATTTTCAAACGAAAAAATTATAGTAAAACTTATTTTTGAAATCTGCAAAGCGGTAGAAGTACCAGAGAAAAATGATAAGAAACACTGTGTATAGGTAAAGAGAAGTTTTGAGTTTACTGTTGAACTGGAAAATCATTTTTTAGGTTCTAAAACTGGCCTTTCTACAGTGCAATCCTGTCAAATCACAAATAACCACAGTCCAAGTCACACACAGAAATCACCTTGAAATAAGACAAATGATTTGAGTTGATAAAAGACAAAGGGTTGATGGCGTAGGTTCCGTGGTCGCCGGGCGAGGTTCGGAACAAAGCGTACATCGGGTTGAAAATCTCCCTCGATATGACGAGGTACCACTCCCTCAACACGCCCCCTGCGTCTTGTCCATCTTCGCCGTCGAAAACCACGTAGAGTCGAGAGCGGAGTTCGACTGGTGTACGACGGTGAAGCTCGCGAAAGGAATCTTCGAACAGATGATCGCGACGAACGCGGATCGCTACGTCATCCCGACGTGACGCAGACTCCTCTGTTCTTTCGAGTTCCTGAGAAAAAAATGTGGGTTTAGACTGTTTGCGATGTTGGTTACTGTGGCTTTATCCATGCGTTACGGGTAAAAATTTGGTTTTTTAATTCGATATGTTTGATTAAGTGTCAAAAAGTAGGGGTTTCGCACACAAATCTCGTCAAGGGCAAGGTGTTGCAAAGAAGTGCAAAGTAACTCGAAGGACGCACAATCTGATCCATACTAGAAAAGCCTATTACAACTGCCCCTCCTTAAGTGTTGCATTAATTTCAAGTTATCCCTACTTTGGGACAAATGTATTATGTTGTCTCGCTGGCAGGGCACTCTAATCGGCCCCAAGTGAAACAAATGACCGAAAATCTTCATGTTTGAGACAGGTGTAAGGTATGTTTTTGTCTGCAGTGTGTAAACTGAGAGTCGGGTTTAACTTCTGAGTCAAGGTATACTTGGGGTTGATGTATCCACTGAATATGGTTTGGACTTTGGAGACTGAAGAAATTTGGTTTAACTTTTCTGGGACCACAAATTTTCGCAGATTAACAAGCTTTGATGCCTGACGTCAAATTTGTGGCTATTCATACCTGTCTAAAATATCGCCTCTTCACGTCGAAGTCGAGAACCTTGGTGTGGTCAGCGAGAACGGAAAAAGGTCCTTCGGAAAGCGGGACGGTGGATTGACGGAGAATTTGGTTCAACACTGTGCGGTGTGTGTCTGTGCACAAAATATTGCAGAGTTAAAAGTGAACTGCTCGCAGATGATCAATTGTCCAGGGTTAAAAGTGAACTCCTTATCATCTAGGCCATTGTTTCTCAAGTCTTTTTTATTCCATGGACCCTTTTAACCGATATTCAAAATTTAAATCCCCAGTGTGTTTACGTCGGTATATTATGCAGAAAAACTTTTACAATTTACAAACTTTTTAGATAACATTTATTGTCACTTATTTTTTAATCAAAATTTTCCGTTTTCAACAATAAAATTTATTTCTTGTGAGAAATTCCCCCAGTCGAGAACCTAGGAAATTATGTGTCATAGAGGCCTCCTAAGACGCCAAAACAAAGTGTCCTGTTTTGATGGGAAAATCCGCGTTTATGACCACGGATTTGAATTAGGAAACTTACCGGCAAACTTCAAGAACTTTTGGGTGTCGAGAGGTAAGCTTGTGTCAATGACAGATGTTTGCGAAGACAGAGACGCTGCAGACTCGGACGATGTACCTGAAGATCGAATGAACACGATTAAACCGGTTTCGAGACAGTTTTGGGAAACACCGACCATTTTCCGGGTTGGAACCCAATAATCGCAGGTTTTAAAGTTCGAATTTATGTCGAGCGCCCCAACCGTTCGGCCAAGTTACCGTAGGTTACACAAGCGGGCGATACAGCCATTTTAGGAAATGTAAATGGTCTGAGGCGCTCGACCCACAGACAAACAAAAAACCAGATCAAGATTCATCCCGCGTTCGAACACCGTAAAAAATCCAAAATAAAAAAGCACAAGTAACGGTCAATTAGGGTCTACAACGCTAAGAACATTTCGATTACGAACGATTCAAAACATTTTTCTTTAGGTGTTTTTTGTAATTCATTGAACAAAGTAAGCGTCATGGACTATGAAGGAATTAGCCTGCGCGCTGCAACAACAAAAGGCTAGAAACAGTTGTGCGGGGAAATTTCCATTCTTTTGTTATTCATGATAGGTTTAGTATTCGTTTTTAGGCAGAAAAAGGTTGGGAACCACTGCATTAGGCCTAACATAAGACATCAGGGTATCTGTACAAAATTGTCTTCAAACCAACTAAGCACTTCAGTAAATACAGATTCACCGCATAACACTTACCAGGCGGTTGACCGGGCGACACAGGTTGCTGCTCGTGGATGTGAGCCAACAGCGACTCTCTCGTCTCCTGCTCTGTCGCTTGGGATTGTCTTTGCGCGCGCAACTGTGATGTCTCGGATGCGTGAACGAGGAAGAAAGCTTCGACCGCGGGCTGCGTGGGAAAACAGAGCAAAGGGGTAATAACCTGGGAATTTCCCAGCTGATTCGTCATGAGTCTTTACATGTGGACGCGTCTAAGNTATTTCATGGTAAAAAACAGGTTTCAGGCCATTGTTGTAAGACTTTGCTTATCTTAGTTGAAATCTCGGAGCTAAAGCATTGGGGAATTTTGCAGCAAGGCGCAATTTTGTCATAGTGATTTAACATGTGCACAAAGTAATAGGCATAATGAACTTTAGATCATTCAGTGTATGCTCAAACAAGTTGATAGAAAGATATGCACTATGCACTTTACAACATGACAAGGTTGCACAAAAATAATCTTACGTCTCCAATTGCGGAAAGGCAATCCGCTTCTGGACTGCGTCAGTGGGAGGACGCCGCGTTTATAAGCTTGCTGCAACTGTAAGATGACCTTCAGAATGCGAAGAAAGAAAGCCTGCGGAGTAATAAGTGGTTAAAAGCAAGAAACGAAACAAATTTTATCTTCTAAACATCACCCAGCCCAGCGTCATGAACAACGTTTTGCTTAACAGACGGCACAACTCCATGACCATATCAATTATCTATAAAAGTTTCAGCTAAATCAGCCGAACATTTTATGTCTAAAGTGCATAGACAAGCTTCAGAGTACGAAAAGGAAAATGTATGTAACCCCTTCAAGAAGGAGACCCATAATAAATTACCTTGTAACAGATACTACAGCGGTTTGCAACCCCCGACACGCGAGATAGGCATTCTTGGCACGCCAAATGGTTTACAAGTTCATAATCCAAACATTTTTGGAGCCAAGTTTAACGACTTCTCTGCCTTTTATCACAAATGCAGTGCAACTACACCAACGAGACAGTGTACATAAAACAATGCAGCGTTTTACACATTGTAACGTTTAGCTACTTAACGCAGAAACATAATGAAGTGACGTCATCAACGCGGCACGTGAAGCTATTAGGATTTCGACATAATTTGTAAATTGGCACGCTGCGTTTAAAAGCTTGCCCACTTTTACTTTGGCCGATAAGACTTACTTGATGAGAAGTCTTGCTTGTGAGCGCTTGCATAGACGGAAGTTGCAGTTCACGGCCAATCTTCTTGAACTTGTCCTTGGCCGACAGAACAACGCTTAATGTCGAGTCGAACCGGTTAGAAATCACGCCGCGAGATGGCGTACCGGAGCCCGCCGTGCCTTCAGCATGCTCCTTGTTGTATTGGACGATCTCCTCTAGAAGCACTTGTATTTGGGCGGCCAAAAGGGTGCCCAACTTCTGTGCACCTAAGGTTAAGATTAAACCATGTGTTGAGATGTCAGAGCCACTAATTTATTATAGTGACGTCACAGTCACTGATTGTGACACTGCCATGGCGTTTTTTTTAAACTTGAATTTGTAAATAAGAATCCAAACCTGATGATGTAGCGCACAGTATATTATATAGACGTTACTTATTAGTCTATTTTTAGATGACAGAGTCACTAATTAGGCTATAAAGTGACGTGGCATTCGCCAATTTGCAGTAATTTGTGACGTTATTACCGTTGTTTATTGAAAACTTAGACGTCGCCAAAGCACAAAAAGAAAAACAATAAATAACAATGTTGTGGCTTCAACTTTTTCAAATTTTGAAATTTTATTACAAACCTTCGAATGATAGCTGAACGATTGTCTGCCTGATCCCTGGTGTCGCTTTAGATAACTGCAGGAGGAGAGAAGTGGCGTCTTCCAATCCCTCTTCGGAGCAAGCATGACTAGTGAGGACTCCCACCGCCACCGAAAGCTCCTTCTCCATGTCAACTCTTTTCTCCTCTTTGGAGGACACTGGAGCCTCCGAGACGGTCGAGATCGAGCCTTGGGATCTGGATGAGGAGGTCGTACTTGTCAGGGATTGGAATTTCGATCTTCCTACAGTGCTAGTGTTGCTGGTGCCGGCGTGCGCGCTCATGGTGGCTGTTGCTGAGGAAGATTCTTCATCGTCATCTTTCTTGTCGTCGGAGTTACTTTAATATAGCAAACACATTGGTATTTCAGGTATTTCTTATTGTCTTAAACAGTAAACACTCTTAGTTTTTTCAAACTTTTTTTCTGATGCGACGACTTTGGTTGGACCGTTGAAGCACTATCGATAATAATTTAACATGACGCATATTACCAAAGCTGTATTTTATAACACAAAAATAGTTTTCCTGCGAAAGGAAAGCATAGGGCTAAAAGAAAATTAAAATGTGCAAGAAATAATTCATCCACAGCATTCTCAAGCTTATACTTCGAGTTTACAGCTCATTAATGAATTAATCTTCACAATTTGTTGTAACTTACCCTTCATTATCAGCTCCCGCCTCCGCGTTTCCTCCGGAAGAGGAGTCGCCAGATGTCGCCACTGAGGCACTGTTGTCGGCCACCTTCTTCTCATCCGTTTTATTCGCCGCGGCAGCGGATGAGAGCTGGGTAATATTCCGTGAAATCTGCGCCAGAAGACGCAACATCCGGTCGGTGAGCTGCTGACTCCTCTTCACCACCGGATGAGAGAGCATCCGCATCAGCATACCCAACCAAGTCCGACTGAGGTCAAAGATCTCCTCCTTGGTTTTACTGGAGGAAGTTGCGTCTTCTGAAGGGATTGGGGATAAGAACGCGATTAAACGCAAAATAGGAATACTGCATCTTGCAAGCTGTAGCTGTTGTGTTTCACAAATCACAATAACCACTTTTTTACAAAATAGTGTTAGGTTAGTATCCATCAGATTTAGGGTTTTTTGTTCTTTTTAAATTAGAGATTGACAAATGGTTGAACAAAAACCACAATTTTACCAAGAATTACTAAGTTTTCAACAGAAAGGGAATCCCAATCGGTTTTTATTTATTGTTGTTGCAAGGTTTAGGGAGCTTAATGAGTCTAACATCTAGCGTTTTTGATCGCCTAAATTCTATAGATAACGTGATGACTGCAAATAAGCAAAACATGCAGTATTGCACAGAAAGTCAAATGAATCCAACACTCACCTTCAGTTGAATGCATGTGTTTAGTGGAAAGTTTCTTCTTATGCGAACTTGAATCCAGTTTCATAAGAATCTCCCAAAAGTCTGTCTCCGCTAGTTTGCCTTGCTCTGTTGAACAAAAATCACAAAATAAACAATTAAAATCGACAAAAAAATGGTTTACTGTCTCGTACTTTCGACATAAAACAGCCAGGGTTGATAAGAGTGCATGAAAAATAAAATTGAGCTACATATTTTGTTCTCAACACCAGGGCGGGCAATTATTTTTTCGAAGGGTCACATGAGGAACAGACAATGTTGTTGACTTAATTCCGCTTGATAATTATTGATTGTTTTGTAAAAAGCAGTAAATAGGATTGTTTTTCGAGGTGGTAAGAGTATATGTAAGGACTAAGCAATGAACAACTGAGGTTGCCTTACAAAAAATGTCATTTACTCAATCAAATTGTAACATATTTATGTAAAATAATCATGTAAAATAAAATATGTTTATTTTATAATTTGCTTAAACGGGCACAACAGAATCAAACAAAGAGCCGAATGTGACACGGGGTCGTACAATGCCCAGATCGCATCGAAGCATCGAAAACGTTTGCACTTCACAAAAATAAACGAATCACCTTTCGACGTCACAAATCAAATCTTTTCAATGACGTCACCCACCTTGAGTTTGTGTTGAACCAGAGCCGGCGGTCTGTGCTGCCACAAAATAACTAGGAAAGATCTTGGACAGTACAATGAGCGCATCTACAGCATGTCGACATACAACAGGCGCCGCTTGCGGATGAATGAAGACGTGTTTGCTCATCTGATCCCCGCTCGATGAATCCTTGCTCTCCTTGTGCGATTTTTTAGAAGTCTGCACCGTCTTGTCGACCTTTGAAAATGGGATTTTTTTAGTCTCGGGTTGGAGGTATGGGTAGCGCGAGTTTGGTTTCTGGTGTTTTCGAAAAGCGTGTTTGAGTGCATTGGATAGCATTACGTGGCGAGTTGAATCTTATCGCGGGCTACATTTTTTAGACTACCCCATGCTGCATGGTTGTGCATGGAAGACCGGCTCTTAAGGTTTTGGAGGCCTTAGCGCAGGAGTTCTACACACAAATCACAAACCAGAAGGGTAACTGGGTTTATTGGGACAAAGCAAAGTGATCAAACACCGCTATGAACATATCGACCAGCTGTCTGAGTTTCATCTAAATCCGTCATACATTTCATGCCAAAAGTGCATGGATAAGGTGCAGGAAAACGTTTCACCCATTTGGGGGCTAGCAGGGCAATCACTGGGGCTATGGGGTCAATTATAACAGATGCAACATCTTCACCACCATATCTGCCAGCTGTGAAAGTTTTATTAAATTTTGCAAACATATCATGCCTAAACTGCAAAGACAAGCTGCAGAAGTGAAATATGAAAACAAACAAAAGTGAAAACAATATGTGTCCTTTCTAGAAGAGGGTCCATAAAAATAGAGGAAACCCAACCTGGAAAATGCTGGCTCGCGAACCCAATGCTGCCTCCAAGCGGATGGACATCCACGAGGTGTTTCGAGCGGCGCCGGGGAGTGGAGACGGTTCCGCTGGCCACTGAGACGCCGCTGGTCCCTTCTTCGGGAATTGTTTTTGCAGTTTAGAAGTCTGAGTTGGTGTGACGTCCATGGGCGAGGTTTCACCTTGGGGACTTACCCTTACTTCGCCAGCTCTCTGTGAAAAATGCCGATAAGGTTTTGGGTTAGAAGTGTCACAGAAATGTCAAACCTTAGTCGTTTTAGACAATGGGCGAAACAATAACAAATGTTTGGAATTCTAAACACAGATCTGTTCACAACTCTTAACAAAAATATGCTAAAATATTATCTTAACGTTTCCGCACTTACGTGCATAAATACCCGCGTGCAAGCCTTACTGTATTACTGATGATGGTGGGAGTTATTCTCGAACTGTTTGATTAATAAAGAATGTCGCTTTTGAAATTAAAAAAAAGTTTTTTTGTTCAAGTGATAAATTGAGTATTTTTAGAAAAAAATTCTTTTTTGAGAGACAAACTACAAGTAAGCAAACATAAAATGAAACAACTTATGTTGTATAGTCGATTGCCAGAGATCCCTACTTTTACCAAATAAGTATTGTAGCGTTCTGCAACCACAATAATTGCAAAAATATATCAAAGTTTCTTTGAGTCACAGGAGGAATGAAAGAGCAGCGAGTTGTCCACCCCTGGACTAACCAAACCACATAATTCACATGCAACAAGCAACTCTTACTTGCAAAATCGAAACAAGAGTCGCCACGAGCCAATCCCTAGTAGGGTTGTGATAGCAAAGATTGCGGAACACCCGATGCAAGTTATTGATGTTGAGACGTCCCTCCTCCACGAAGAGGAGGAGCAGGAGACAGGAGAGGGAGTCGTGGTCGAGGATCTGGCGAGAAACGGGGACCTGGGGCTGTCCCGTGGCACCCCGACCCCCAGCGGGGTAAGTGGGGCGACGGCGCATGCCCCCTGATAAGGATCCGACGCCACCCCAAACCTGGCCGGAAGGGACGCCCCTGGATCGGTGGCGCACTCTAGTGGCGCCTTGACGGAAGAGCCCAACTCCGTGTGAGAGAAGACGTTCCTGTGAAAACAGATAGAAGTTTCACAAAATAGAAGGGTGGCTTCACAAATATAGACATTCTATACACATTGTTACCTTTTAGCAAACATATTTGCTATTCTG
This sequence comes from Phallusia fumigata, assembly GCA_008931825.1. Classification (NCBI taxonomy): domain Eukaryota; kingdom Metazoa; phylum Chordata; class Ascidiacea; order Phlebobranchia; family Ascidiidae; genus Phallusia; species Phallusia fumigata. The sequence continues at coordinate 3,453 of QXVZ01020185.1, read as the reverse complement.
TTTTGTGCATTGTGTCCTCTAGGTTTTTTATGATTGTTTCTGTAAGCATTGACGCATGGATCACCACACCATTGCTAAGTGCGATGCGGAAATGGTTTATCAGCTGAGTTAGTAGTGTGATTGTTTGTGAAACAATGACGCATTATGAACTGTGATTTCTATAGCAGCGGTTCATGACACTGAAAGGTACTTCTGCTTTACAAATCAATAAAAACACAATTTTTTTTAAGTTTAGGTCGTTTTAGGTAAGTACAGAAATGTATTACTCGCGTTTAAAGCTATTACAAAACACCTCTCGAAGTAAGATTAACGACTACAATGCCCAAATTCACTTCCTAATTTGTTAACACTGATTCTACAGCTTAATACACAGCTTGTAAATTCCAATTTCTACCTGTAGAAAACGTCTTTGGCGTTCCTCTGCGTCGCCGCGCAAGCTCTGTGCTTCAGCTGCAAGCTCTTCAGACAAAACAGCTACGAGTGATTCGTCCATATCCGATAACACAGACTGTCTCAGTTCAGCGGGTAAAGTCTGTATAAAGGTCGAGGGGTCCATGCTGTCGTCGATGGTGGCAGGAACAACATTTCTAGACTGAGGAAACAAATGGAGGGTTTGGCTTTTTTAATTTAAACCGTACAGACAGGGTTGGTATTGACTGTGAAATAGATACATGAGCGTTTTGGATTCTTGTAACCGCTGCAAAACAGTCGGTCTGGCCGACAGCACCTGATTTAGACGTTACCACATGGGTGGCCAAACTTACTTAACGCTAGAGCCACATACGATAAAAACTAAATTCGAAAAGCCACAATACAAGAAGTTAGGGAATTTAATTGTGCATGTCCTCTTTTAATGAACCTGTAAATAAATTTAAATTATGTCTAAAAAACTCTTTTGTGTTCACCAAAATGCTTTTTGAAAACATTTTTGAAAGTTTTTAGCGTGAAACAAAAAGGGACATTTTTTGTAATTTTTTATTTAGATGACACAAAGACTCTAGTTTCAATGAGTTCAGTAACATTTACAAAGACACTTTTTTTAAACTGTTTCAAACAATGTATTGTTATTTTCCAACGACAACAGCTGCTAAAACCAACAACGCAAAATACAGAAAATCCATCACTTACTCTTTCCCTCCGCTCCTGTTCCAGGACTTCCTCCTGGATGTTGGGAGGAAGAGCTGCGAGAAACTCCGGACTCACTCCGCTGGCCGAC
>QXVZ01020184.1:0-29797 GCA_008931825.1 Phallusia fumigata | reverse complement strand
GAAGAACTTTCGTCGCGTGTCGCCCACTTGTGGCCAGCGCGAGCTTACGACGACGTTCTCAAGGAACTCGTGCTCCAAGTATCTGAACTTGTCCAGTGCGAGAGATACACGCTGGCCGTAGCGCTAATTGACAACTGCAACATAGAAGGCTGTTTGCAATTTGCTAGATCCTACGATATGTTGCTGCAAAAACCGAAGGGAGGACTCTTTGACGAGGAAGAGGAAGTGAAGAGAGTTGTTGACATGACGAAGTGAGTTTGGGTGACGCTCTTTAAATGGAAACCGAAGAAGGTTTAAAGGGAAACCGAGCACATGGAAGAGTTTTAAAGGGAAACCGGGCACATGGAAAAGTTTTAAAGGGAAACCGAGCACATGGAAAAGTTTTGAAGGGAAACCGGGCACATGGAAAAGTTTTGAAGGGAAACCGGGCACATGGAAGAGTTTTAAAGGGAAACCGGGCACATGGAAAAGTCTTAAAGGGAAACTAACAAATAAAAATGTTTGAAGGGAAACCGAGTGTATGGAAAAAATTTTCAAGGGAATTGGAAAATGGGGAAAATGTTAAAGTAGGGGAACTGACTAGGTGGGGTGGAGGGGGAGGAGTATCCTAATTAATCACTTCGAATAAGGGTAAAACCTTCTCGTTAAAACAAACTTTTTTTACCAGACTGAAGAAGTCCGACTGGGTGTTCAGTCATAAAGTGATCAAGAAAGCGATCGATACGAAACAGGTCTGTCACTAAGTTCCAAGCGTTTGAAACTGCAAAAAAATACATAACTACCATTGTGAATCTCAATAGGAAGATACAAGCCAGTACTTGTGTGTAAAACATATCTATAATATTCTGACCCAAATAGTTCGTAAAAGCGACATCAAACTTTTCGTCAATAGTTTATCATCAGTGATACAATAAGGCTGGCACCAGGCATGAAAGTACTTATGCACGTTTTGATAACAGTTATCAAACACTTATCATAAATATACTAGGCCAAAAAGTTGTTTAAAGCAACATGCTTTGATGAAACGTTTCGGCAATAACTCATGCCATCATCGGCGATACAAAAGGCTTGCACTAGACACTCAAGTATTTGCATGTTATTGGGTTCTTTTTCAGACAGTAAACATGGCAAAGATTACCCCCTTTTCCGAATTCAAACTTGAGGTAAGAATTGATTAATTTGATTTTCGAATTTAATGTCATCTTGATGTGTATGTAATTTGGTTCGTTGATTCCTTATACTTGAAATAGCCGGTATCTGTTCAAAGCTGATTAAACTCCAAACGCTTTTGCGACAGAATAACCCACTTTTAGATCTCTCATTATTTTTTGATAAGAATGTCTCAAATAGTAATGTCTCAAATTAACAGAGAGTTGTTACTTCATATTTAAAGTTTGTTTCATGTATCAATGTAACTATTCCCACTGCGATGTAACAATCAAATGAACACTTACAGAATTAACTCGCAGCTTTAGAGACACATTGTCCGGATTTTAAACAGCAATAGCAACTCATGCAAAAACCTGACATTGATAAATATTGAGTTTGTGTTGTTTCTATAACTGTTGTTTATTGTGTCTTAATTGCCACTACTGTACAAACTGATGGCTCGCTGGTGTATGTGTGTTTTCCGCAAGTGACTCTTCCATTAAACAAGTTTTCTGCTATATAATGTAAGCGTTTCAACAATCTGTAGTCGTTGATTGTTGATGACAACAGCGATTATTGAAACGTTTGAACTACAATGTATTCACTACATACAAGTTCTGGTGGTTATGTTTTTTAAATCAACAAACTTAACTTGTAAATTTACTTATATTGACCACTCAAGGACGAGAAGCGTGGGTTTAGCTTGAAAACAGTTCTGTGTGTTCCGTTTTACGATGGGACTGGCAGATTGTTGGGGGTTTTACATCTCGGTAATAAGAAAACCGGATTCGATGAGAACGACGAGGCTACGATTGAGGTGAGAAACATAGTGATCACGTGTAAAAAAATGAAAACACACTTGCTGATAGGATGACTGAAACATGAAGACTGTTGCCACTGTTTACCATTTGGGACTAAAACAATTGACATTAAAGCACTGCTCTCAACCACCCTGAAATCATTTTAGTGATAAAACTAGCAAAAATAGACTTGCTTTTCTTTGCTAAGAATACGCTTTTCAGTTTGTTATTGTTCAATTACCACGAATACGTAACAGATTTTTTAGGTGTTATTTCATTATGGGTAATTACTTGAAATAAACGTTTTCATGCGGCTCCTCACAAACTTACGAATTTAAATTTAACTCTAACAGTTAAAAATAGGTTAAACACCAATAAGCCAAAGGTACAGCTAAACGGTATATCTTAGTTGTTCCGCCTTTAATTGCACCGATAAATTCCCTGAGTCCAGTTTAACCCAGGTTTACTGTACACCAGCGTACAACTAAACCCTAACCGTGAGGTATTTCCACTTTATAGTTAGATTAGTCATATTACGTTTAGTATTTTCTTTTAGGCAGACCAGTGGTTCTTAACCTTTTAATATTACTTTATATAACTTCTTTTCTATTAGGGTAGGAACAAACAGTTCCAAAATAAGCAAAAGGGGGAAGGCATCAATGGGAACCACTGAACTAACCAGAACTTACCACATATTTTCCAGTCAATCCGACCTTACCTAATGAACGGCTTGCTTTTCGCCAACGGTTTCAACTCAATAACAATCAACAAAGCGAAGACGGACGTTTCGGACGAAATCGTTCGTTTCCACACGCGCGCCACGGAGAACGAATTAGAACGAATAGTTGTGAGTATCGAACCTTTACTGCCACCCAGTGGCTTCACCTATGTTTTCATATATTTCCCACAATCGATGACGTCATTACGATATTAACTCGTACAAACATTGATGGTTTAAATTTAAACTAATTTTGATTTCTATGCTACTGACGTATTCACAATGACGTAATAAACTAGTTTGTGACGTCACAGAACGAGCCGATACCGGACGGCGAAAAGTACAACTTGTACCAATTCACGTTCAGCGATTTGTTGATGAGTGATGATGAAACGGTTCTGGCTTGCATGAGAATGTTTCAAGATCTCGATGCTTTTAATCTGTTCAAGATACGGAAAGAGGTCAGATGAGGGGGCGGGGTGTTTGTGAGTGGGTTTAATGGTATTAAAAGGGGATTTTTGTTTTTTGGGTCGGTGGGGCGGCGGGGTGAATTACACTATACGGTTCGCTGAAATTATTGTTCGAGGGGGGTATATTTTTTTTATCGTGGGGGTAACTTTTTGTTGGGTCAGATGGCGAGGGGTTTATTTACAATTTTTTCTTTTTTGGGGGGGGTATGTCAAAAGATGCTTTGTAGAATTGTAAAGTGCCACAAAAAGTACTAAGTAACATGTAAATTCGAGTTTTTTTGCTACAATGCGAAAAAGGAACCAACATATAACAACAAAAACTAACAAACAACTAATAAATCTACTAGTCGAGCAACAATCGAACATCTGACAACTTTGCTTTTCCGAACAGACGATGTTACGTTGGGTGATCAGCGTGCGTAGATGCTACAGGCCTGTATATTACCACAACTGGCGTCATGGCCTTAACGTCGCCCACACAATGTTCCTCCTGCTTGATCGGATGAATAAGGACGAGACGGTGAGTTCTTCCGAGGGTCGTTGGTTCGAAACCCAACTAGAGGCCAAACCCAACTTGATTTTAAACTAGTTTTGCGCAGTCAACCGTGGGATTTTAGGTACACAATTCACGGTTTTAAAATTACCCGGTTAGAGGATACAAGCCAGTACTTGTGTGTAAAACATTTCTACGTTTCGACAAACGCTGTTGTCATCATCAGGAATGACTCGAAAAAGTGGCACAAAGTTACTTATGATGGTTTTTACAGTAGTTCGCCCTTTTCCCCATTTTTACAGTGACCGCTTTTCCGAGTCATTCCTGATGTTTACGTAGATACAAGGTTATATTGAGTTATTGGGTGTTAAATACGCGATGGTCAAAATAATAAATTCAAAACGGCTGCACAAGGCTAGCTGTGAAACCCGCTTAAAGATTCCAAATTTACTTGTAACCCAAACATGTTGTTCGTACCAGATTGTACTTTTAATTAGTTTATTGAATTATTTTTTGCCAGTTGTTTCATAAAACGTAGCGATGAAATCCAGATCTGTTTGTATAAAACTGTTTATGAGCCTTCGGGAGTGTTACGACTTTGCGCAAAAAAACTTGTGTGTATTTCACAGACACCTGGTTTGCCGAAAATGTTCACAGACAGAGAGAAGTTTACTTTGGTGGTCGCCTGCTTCTGCCACGACATCGACCATCGCGGAACTAATAACGCGTTTCTTATCAGGTAAACCTTCTATCATACAGTTGTCTTTTAGTGGTGTTTTTTTTATTTTTTAACACGGTATACTCATTGTGAACAAAGCCTGAATGCGTTATGTTCATAATGTGTCCATCGTCGAGCTACCTGCCTCATTGCAGTTCCGTTTTATAATAACAACTTTTTTTAAAACCGGTCAATTAAATTTTCAAACTGCCACAGGAAATTGTTAATATGGGAACAAAAACAGTCACTTTTAAAGCTCCATGTTAACTAAAAAATCATTAAAAAAGTATTTATCGGTTTTCTAGAGCTGCGGCGCCTATGGCTATATTATACAACACTTCAACGTTGGAAAACCACCACTACGACACCTGTCTACGCATCAGTAGCATGGAGGGGAACAACATTTTCGAGTCGTTTACGGAAAAGGAGTTCACCGATTCATGTGAACTCATGAAGCACGCGATTCTGGCCACGGATTTGGCTCTCTACTTTCAGTGAGTTAAGCAATGTCTTGACTGTTTTGAAATCCTAAGTCGTTTTGTGTTCAAATCTGCTGTCATTATGCATCGACTCATAAATGGCGTATTATCTGATAAATGCCAGTGATGCAAGGCGATGGCCTTAAAAAATCTAGCCTGCGCTGGGGTTCGAACCCACGTCAGGAGACTATCCTAGGATGGCGCTCTACCAACTGAGCCACGCAGGCTTGGAAACTTCAAAGCTAAACTTCCGTTAAACTAAATGTATTTTGGAACAAGCCTGCCTCAAATTTTAAACGTTCAGAATTAAATACCGTTCAACTGATATAGGTTTGGTATATTTTGATGGTAAATATACTTGTGCCAAAACGATAGAAAAGTGTGCCTACAAACTCATTACTACCACGGGCTACTTAAAACAATCTCAAAGGCCGCGGTTGGATAGCACTGTTCTGGAACTTGACCCTCACTACCACTAAAGAAGTTACCGATACTGACGATAGATGTAAGATTTGCTAAACCGAATTTCAGACGACGGAATACGTTCAAGGGACTACTTGAGAAAAAACCTGAAGAAAGAGATTTCAGCAACGACAACCGAATGCTGCTGATGTCAATGATGATGACCGCATGCGACCTCTCATCCATCACAAAGCCGTGGGAAGTTCAACAGAAGGTCAGTTGGATGAGAGAAACGATTCCCTAGGTTGCCCACCCCTGGTTTATCGATGTAAAAACACTAATATAATATTGTAACGTACGCTTAACTTTCCAACCAACAGTCACGACCTCAATGGTTGTAAAACTACCCACCGTGTCTGTTGTTTTAATGCTTTTATTTCATGTACGCAAACAGTCGTAAATTTAAAGATTTCAAGGCCGGTGCTGATGGTGTAAACACTCCACGAAACTTTGTTGAGCTTTCGAATACAATTTTGGTAAACCATTTAAGAGTCAATATGGATTTGTTTGTATTCAGTCTGGTTTAACGTCATACCAGGGATTAATTATTGTGTTAGGCCTCAAACTGTGCCGAAAGATAAAGAAAATTTTGAACTCCTAAACTTGTGTTATAAAAGATATAGAACAGCTATTAAAGCAACTGCGCAAATAATCTTCATTCCATGCAGTCATCATTAGATGAAAATATAGTCATCTACTGATTCGTCCCCTTTTCATCACCTAATATGGCCTCATAGTTTCCAAAAAATCAAAAAAATGAAAAATGGACAAATTTATTTCAATCAAAAAGTCCCCATGAAGTCGGAATAACCTCAAGATTTTTGTTTCCGCCAGATGGCGCACCTCGTCACGAGCGAGTTCTACGACCAGGGAGACATGGAAAGGAAGTTGTTCGGAACTGAACCGATGCCGATGATGGATAGGAGCAAATCGGGGGATTTACCCAAGATGCAAATCGGTTTTATTGACGGAGTTTGTTCCATGGCCTACGAGGTAAGTTTTTGAATTTCTGAGTCAGACGCATCGGTTCTGAAACTCTTCGTAGCTTTAACATTCCAATGACGTCACACAATAAGCTTTGTAAAATCAAGCAAGCATACACATCACGTTCAATGATTTTATAAATATGTCTTTTTGTTTTTGTTTCCATAAAAACGATCTTGATAATAAGCCCTATGAAATTTTTGCCGCTGGTGCATCGAAAGTCCAACCAACTTTTCTAAAAGCGTCGCATCGAAAAAACAGTTTGTGAAGCGCTGGCTAACTATATACACCTAGACCAACATTAGAACACACTATTCAAACCTAGAACGTGAAATGCATCGAAAGTGGGTGAAGTTTACCCTCAGAAGCTATGTATGAATAATCTAATACAATTTGAGCATTTAAGTCGAAAATCGCCTAATAACTACTTTATAAGTAAATCTAGCATTTCTGCAAAAAGGGCTTTAATCTCCAGTCTTCAGGCACAAAAAAACTTAAAATTCTATTTTTCGAACTTACAAGACACTACACACATAGCCCACATACGCAAGAGGCTTTAGAATCCTAAAAAAAAATTGTCGAAAACGTCTTTAAATCTATTGAGTGTTCCAAATACCCAAAAATAGAAGTAGATCATCTGTCAATACACGTATTCTTCTCCTTTATTCTGCCCAAGTTTCCTTGCAAATAGACGAACTAGCGCTTCGCTGAATGGTCAAACGCGCTCGACCCCGACACATATAAAAAACTTATCGGGATTCGTCCTCGAGATCGTCAAAAAATTGTTAAAATCCAAAAGATTTTTAACAATCAAACACAATTTTAAAACCGTACGTATTGAACGGTCTAGTGATTTGGAATGTGTCTTTTCCAATACGAATTCTGCCCTCAGTTGCAATCAACACAACTTAACATGCAAAGCCCCAACATACACAACAAATCAAGTTTATTGCACTGATGATGACAGATTTACTGTATACAAGTTCTCGGGCAGTTATGTTTGCAATTTAGTTTTTTAGCGTCTGTTATTCAAAAATATAACTGTCAGAGAACTTGTATGTAATAAATACATAGGAACGCAAACGTTTCAACAATCGCTGTTGTTATCATCAGTGCACGAGCGACTGTGGCATTACAACGTATTGACAAAATGCAGGCTCGCTGGCAGTGTAATTAGAACATGTGCTTTGTGAAGTTATCTTTAGGTAAAATCTGGTCTGTCTTTAAGAAACAAAAACGGAACGCAGCGTGCGCTATTAAAATCGCCAGCTGGTGGTTGGTTAATTCTTTAGAGCGTTTTTGGCTTTCAACAGCGGCAGATGTTTGACTAATTACAACCGTCTTCCCCCGTCCGTTCCATTTGCACGAATCGATCGCAGCGCTCAGCCAAGCTTCCCAGACCCCCCCCCCAATTTTCTCGCGTCCTATGTCTCTATCTTACTGATAACAATTGCCAGACAATCTTCGTTGTGGGATTCTCTGAGATTTCGACGATGTGAAACAAACGCCTTGACGTCATGTTTCTATGGAGAATGTTGCATTTAATGCACGTGATTTGAAAAATATTCTTTGATATTTTGGAAGATTAACTGCTTGGCATATTAGATTGTATTGAACTGATGTCATCTAAATGAAAATGTCCTTAAAATGTGGTTCACATGATATAACGTACACAGACCCATTGGAGAATATATTAAAAAAGCAAAGTGATGAATTTTGGAGGGTGTAATAATGCTCGGAAAAGAACTCATCTGGTCCTGGTGACTGGACAAGCTGACGTACAAGTAACGATTCTCCGACGTAAAACAATGCTCGGCCAAACACCACAAACTTTAGATCTGTAGTTAAAATCGGCGGCCTCCTACAGCGACACGACCATCTTTAAAGCAACCGATCTTGATCTCTGAAGTTAAGCAACCTCGGGTTTGGTCAGTACTTGGATGGGTGTCCGCTTGTTCCAACCTTTTTGATGCATTCTTTCCCACTTTCCCTTATTTTCAAACTTTGTATTTTGAAACCCCTAACTAGACAAGAAGTGACATATAGTAATATTAAAAGGTATGGAGCCACTGGTCTACCTAAAAAGAAATACTACATTTTTCATGAATAACTATTCCTCCCCTAACTAAAAAAAATCCTCTTTGGTCGGGAGCCACTGGCCTAGGAGTACCAAGTGTTGTGGTCATAAAGAAAAACAACAAACAAACTCCCTACACATGCTGTCGTTAGCCGCTTGACTCTTTTGTTTGCCGTCACCTTCCAAGAAGCGTTAACAGTTTACGACACGTCGCATGTCCGGCGGAGTTTTGGGAAAGCACGCAGTAAAAATATTTGCTCACTTCCGAGGTCATGACCCCCGTCCAGGAGGTCTCACGTGACCTGTGACGTCACTTGTCACTCACCAAGTCGAAATTCATTGTGTAAAAGATCTGTTCCTTGCTTGCAAAAGACAAGATTTGAACCAGAAACCACAGCTTAGAAGGAGCGGCATTTTGTTTTTTGACGGGTCGTAAATTGCCACAAATTACCGAAATTGCTCTGTCAACATTACAACAACAGTAGTAGTAGTGTTTGCCTCGCTTCCGACAAGTTTTAAAGTCGCTATTCCGTCTTCCTGGTTTACATTGCGGTTTTCTACGTGCAATGAAATTAGCCCTGGCCAATTTCGGATGAGCGCGAGCCGAATTTCCGAGTGACGCCTGTTCCAGTAAGACTACACAGCAAACATTCAAGTGTCATTAGTTATATGGGAGAGAAGGCGGATCAAGAACAGGGCAAATACGCGAAGACCTTTGCAGCTATCGAATTGTCGTTAATAAACGACGGGCGATCAATAAATTTACGTTTATAACTGTTTGTTTTTCTGTCCCCGCCGTGGTACAGCGCTGTCTCTTCGATGAGCAAACACAAAAACTGCCCTTTTTTCATTCTTTTTTCGGACCCAGCCTTCGCCGTAACCTGGGTGCCTACTGATCAATCGGTCGCCTCTTTGCAAACGTTCAGCTGTTTCAAGCGAAGATTTCTAATGCAGTCTGACACACCAGGGCAACATATGCAATCAACGTCTGCTTTTTAATCCATTGTAATTGAATCGCAATTCAGCTGGCTTGCAGACTTTGAGCAATAGACAGCTTCGGGTAATTTCTGACACCGAGAAAAGGTCAGATTTGGTGCTGTAGTAACAGATTGTGCAGAGCAGGCCATTTTGTATCGAGCTATCAGCGTTTTTTAGTTGAATTATCTTTCGAAGAAAGCCGCGAGGAGAAATGTAATTAAATTATGCAACCAAAGTCGATTTGTTTTTGGAGGAGATTTTGTAAATTACGTCATAATATTTTTAGAACACTAAACTTGGATCTGTTCATAATTCCCATCAAAAATATAAAAACGACATGCTTTATCCATTAATGACATGAGTTATTGCAGAAACGTTTGATGAATAAAGCATGCCGCAAAAGCACACTATTTTTGGCCCGCATATTTTTATGTGGCGTTATATGTTGTTGTGACGTAATGCCAATATAAAGGGCACGACATTATTACCTCAAATAGCGTTTGATATTGACCATGTAATATGTAAGAAATCATATAAACGTCACAATAAATCGTAAAGTTTGGGTGATTAAAGTTCGGGAAGCTTTTTTGCATGTAAACTATCTTTTTTACACCTTAAAAAGGACAATACACCTAGCGAAATCTGGTGTCTGTTTCTCAGTGAAAATTATTGCTACAAAAAACATAAATCCAAACTGAACACCTTTGTGAGATGAGGAACAGTTGCAGGTAAGGATCGAACACTTCTACAACCTTTCAACATTACTAATACAAATAGCTCGGCAACTGCTGATGTACCTGCAAGGACAACATAAAATGTTCACTACAGTTTTTTGTCTTTGTTCGGATTCCAAAAACTTATTAGGATTCGAATCAATTAATCGCATTGTAGTGAGATGAATAGAATTGTCAAGGATTCGATTTTTACAACTTATGAGGATTCGAATAGAGTGTCTATATCGTGCAAGGATTCGAATCCAGTATCTTTTGCTTGCACAGATTTGAATCGGCTAGTATGACATCTATATAGGGCAGTGGTGAGCTGTGCTCTGAATCCTGTTGCTCAAGAAACAAGCGCCCAACGCACTTGCATTGTAATGTTGATTTCATAACTGTAACATCTTAAAGTTCCCGAGCGTGAAACACATATTAATGGCTTGTATGATTATCCGCAATTCAGAAATCAAATGGGTTCCATGGTTCCGATGATAACATTTGTTTCAACGGACCAAAACCGGTTATTACCGAAGGTTATCGAACCCCGGCAAAAGAGATATGTATTTGAACAAGGACCGCGCATTTGTGTAGCGTGCAAATAAAAATGTTTGTTCAATGTTTGTTATGACAGCAAGTGAGTTTAATTCGGCTGAAAGCGATTCGGGTGTTACCATCTTGGTAACCTAGTTTGATTCTAGTTACTTGATTCGAATCCTTGACAGATGTATACACTCGTTTCGAATCCTCAAAAGTTATAAGTAATCATTAGAAATGTAAGCAAAATATGCTGGAATCGAATCCTTGCAAGCTGTGGATACTAGAATTATATACTTGCAATATATGGACAGTCGATTCGAATCCCCAGAAGTTATAAGTTTGAAAACAAGGCAAATCTTTAAACTGCTACGGTATATAACTAGACAACATTTCACACGAATAACGAAATAAAACTTATTATCCAGTTCTTTCCAGGCAGTGATTGCCAGATATAAAGCGCACCTTTGGAATGGTTATTAGGTAAATGGGGTTTAATGTCTAAAATTTTACTTTTGACACAAAGCAACTTTTGGGTTCAATTATTCTGTGCCAGCACCTAACACATACATTCATATTACCGTGCATCATTTTATCCAGACCAAATCTTTTATATCACAAAGGTCCCACAAAATGGTTTGCGTGGTTAAGGTGTGCGTTGGTACATAAGAAGTTGTTAGTCGCTGCTCTGAAGATAAAAACTTGCAAACACGTCAATGGAAATCAATATTATGTCCCTGTCTTTTCGCACAAACGTACAAAAAAACATCATTGCGTCAAACTCGATTAACCGCTTTGTTTACCTAAGCACCATCGTGACATCATGTCCATTATGTGCTGACACGATCGTTATTGTTACAACAAACGTCATGGGATTGACGTCACTGCCCACCTAGGGCCGTAGGTGTGACGTCAATGCGACCAAACACTCGTTTCGGGAACAGTTTCTCCCAATTCTGCCGCGTCCGAATATTCAAGCCGGCCAATAATTAAACTCTGCACGTTTGGACAAGGGCTTCTAGCCTGGTATGGGAATAACCGAGTCTTGTACTCGACTTTTTTTCGAGTCACAAGTCGAGTCATCCACTCACGAATGTAGTTCGCAACCGGCACTTACGATCTTTATGTTTCATGTTCGTTGCAAATCAAAATTATATGAAAACCATGGTTTCCCCAGCCCAGTGGTCCCAAACCCCTTTTGATGGTGTCCCCTTTTTGTTTATTTCAAATTCTTCATTCCTAAGCAAGAAGTAACATAATTTAATATTAAAAGGTTTGGAACCACTGGTCTACCCCCCAGAAACCACACTACACTTATCATGAATAACTTTAGTGGAACTTCCTCCCCTTTACTTATAAAGTGCCTCCCAGGTTGGGCATAACTGGGCTAGCTCCTTCATATGACTTTCAAAGGACAAATATTGCAAATCTGTCTTATTTGGCGCCCAACACAAAAGAGTGTGTTTTTTCACGGGGTTCAAACCCAGGACGATCCCGAACAGTTTTTTATTTTACCCGTATTTTTTGTAACGACACCAATGGTGTTAAAACTGATCGAACTTACAGCCACAAACATATTCAACCAAAAACCATCACAACGGCATTGTAAATATCATCGAGCTTGCAGCAAAGGCCAGTCAAACGCAGGAACTAAACTTAACTTCTCTTCACAAACAGATGATGGCTGACTTTTGCCCGGGTTATGCTCCACTACGAGACGGAATGATGAGCAACCGCCAACACTGGAAAGACGCTGCGAGTAAGTTTTCGTTTTGCCAACACCTACATGAGTTATTCATGTAACGAGATATAGAACTTTTTAAATGAGCAAAAAATGTGCGTTATTTTGGTGACACTCGATCAATCACCGGTACAGTTTCTAAGACCTCGCAGGCCTAAAGGCTGATTCACATCAGATGCGTCCACCGGTTTGCGGTACGTTTTTTTTGTCTCGCGGCAAGCAGCGGGGCAATTACACCAGCCGGGACCAAAGTTTATCTATAAGACACGGCAAAGTGTTTTATGTTTGATAGATAGACTTTGGTCCCGGCTGGTGTAAGTGCCCCGCTGCTTGCCGCGAGACAAAAAAAACGTACCGCAAACCGGTGGACGCATCTGATGTGAATCAGCCTTTACCCAGTGGTTAACTAACCAACACCCACATAGGGGTAATGGGTAATGATAGAGTGGCAGACGGATAATTAGCTACACATGTTAGCTGGAAATATCACTGTTTTATATTGAGTATGGAATAGCAAAATAGATAAATTGGAATTTGAAATTTGGTTTCAACAATTATGAGTAATGTTGAAAAATATGAAGATCCACTGACCTAACAAATTTTGAACACAGTTTTGTGGAAAAATACGCAACGTACGATTTCGATGCGCAATCACGTGACTTTGTTTTTTTGCGCAGTCGCCCAAGGTCATGACCTTGACGCACCGAAGGCACAGAAGAAGGATGAGGACGAGTACGGCAGTCTGTGGGTGAAATACTGGAACATGGACCCAGAAAACTTTATTTGGGGGATCGACCCCAACGAGGTGCCCCCGGAGGTGAGTACCTGACGTCATACTGTCAATAGTGACGCCATACTGTTGCTCGGAGCATGATTTTGATGTAAATAGGGAAGTTTGGAAGAATGTTTTCTTTTTGTTTTTCGTGCTTACTGGTAGTTCGCAAAAATGAAAAAACAGTTGTTTGAGAGCTTGTAAATTGTGGTTTCATTGTAATACAAACGTTTCAACAACCGATGTTGTCGTCATCAGTGATGCGATTGTTGCAATGTATTCACCATATACAAGTTCACCGGCAGTGTTTAACTCAATCCCGTGTTTTGTGATTTTTGAATTGAGCTACCCATCGAGTTCTTGTCATTTCAAAAATTGGGATCCTAGTTTGATTTGGTTCAACCCATCGGTTTCCACTAGATTGTGGCAATGCCGCGTACGTTTATTGTACAAGAAAACTCATAAGCACAGACGGGATTTGAACCAGCAACCAACTGTATCCTAGCAGCCTCAATATGATTTGGTCACCAGTAGTCAACCTTGCTGACATTGCAACCCATTCGGAAAGCTATGTTTATCAGCATGACAATGTGAAGTTGAACCACAACGAGTTCAGAGGCCGTTACCCGCTAAAGGTCAAATCAATGTCACCGTTGTTGGACATTTGCCTTCGCCAGCTGACGCATTACCATTTACTTTGGGGTTTTGACGATGGTGCAAAGGCCAAAATGAATAATTTAGATTCCCACATCGATCCACCATTCTTTGGTTTTGTCGCAAAACTGTTTAAACCCCTTCCATCGATTTTCTGTCTTGTTTTCAGCGAATGACGCATTTGAGCAAAGTAGATAGGCTTTACCAGTTGTATAGTTGCGAATTCCGACCACAAAATCTTGCACTGAACAAATCCGTCATTACGTCCTTAGGGTTTTTTTAGTCTCAATAAGAAGATACAAACCAGTATTTGTGTGTAAAACATTTTACCGCGACAAGCAACTTTGCGCCGCTTTTCCGAGTCATTCCTGATGATTCCTGATTTGTCAAATGTAAAAAATGTTTTACACTAAAATACTGGCATGTATCCTCCTCTTAAGACTATTTAAAACCCTAATTGTGTACCTAAGTACAAAAATAGGTTTTTGATTTTGCGGTTCCGTTGCATTGTTGGCTTTCGTTTGTTTACCGCGACGGGTTTCACTAGGCTATAGCAATGTTAACCAACTTTCTGCTGAATAAAAACACGGACAGCCAAGGCGGGGTTTAACAGAAATGACATCTTGGTCTCCAAGCGTTCGTATTCATTCCTAATTACCAGACTAAATTGAAGGGATCGCAGCCAACTTCGTATACAAACCGAAACTTGTTTACAAAATAACTGTGACCCTATGTGTCGCCAGGTTGTCATAGAGAAAGTTGTCTTCTCGCCGAAGAAGAAAGCCAAGCCGTCACCGGGTGGCGACAAAGAGCACGGCACTGACGTCAAAAAGAAGCGAAACCGCCGTAACAAAGTTGCAGCGGAGGAGACGAGCGCTCCAGGGGCTGCCACAGAAACTGAAAACAAGAGCAAGGCGTGTTTGGTAATGTGATAGCGCCACCATGCGCTGAAACGCCACGAACGCAAAACACGACCTTCATGACGTCACAGAGTAACACGGCGATGACGCCACAAAGTGTGTTGGCATTAAAGTTTCTTTTTGTACTATAATCAACCCGTTTGATTTTAGAATAGATTTTTGCAAATCATTCGGATTTAGGTCGGGATGTTTCTTACCGCCAGACGGCGCTGTTACGCACAATCATCTAATCGGAAAAAGCGAAAGTTGCTTAAAGCTTCCTGGCTGGTTTATTTGGCCCGTTTTTGTTGTTCACCGTCCGGTTTTGCTGCTTAAACTACTTTTATTTATTTTCACAATGAATCGATTTGGACGAAATTAGCCGACTCCGTAAAATTTCGCGATCATGTGAAAAAACACTGTTAAACCAAAACACCTTTAAATAACAAGTGTTCTTCAACAGAAGGTAAATTTTATGTAACCACTTACAAACTATCAACAAAAAACCTGACCAGAAAACTTTTCCCTTCGATTGCATTCCTATCCTCGTATTCTTCAGTTGATATTATTCTTCCTATTTTCTTCATGCCCTGTGCTCGTTTTTCGCCCCCTTTATTCTTTTTGTACAATTTTGTCCACAACAAAATGAGTTGATACATCGTGTTTTTTGCGTGTTAAATAAACCATCGTTCATTTGACTGTGCTAGGCCGACCATAACCGCTAGTTGGTGATAGTAGGAAGCTGGCAAACACGACTCTGGTCGAATGGTCCAAGGCGCTCGACCCATATTTAGATGTAAAAAAACCTGATCGGGATCGTCCCGGGCTTGAACCCCGTGAAAAAAAAATAGTGACAAGGAGTTTGCCTATAACATGGCCTAGTGGTGCTCGCAAGGTTGAGGGTTCTAATCCCATCTCAGTTGTTATGTTTTCCTGAACAAAAAGCTTAAGCGGCATTGCTCCAACCCGGTGAAACCCACTTGGTTGACCCAAATTGAAATCACCCACGTCAAAAAACGATCCAACAGATCTGAGGCAGGTATCTCAACAGTGGACTCGATATGAGCATCACGCATTGGATCTTTGTTCTGCCCACGAGGATAAAATAAACAGACAAATCAGGCCGCTCGTGAATATTAATGCAAGGGACTAAACTGTGGCACACTAAATTTTTCTGTTTCTTCGCTGTAACATCCGTTCATCGTATTTTTCACCCGATATGCTGGCGGTAAGATTACGAGATATTCTGGGAGCATTCAAAATTGCAAGTTTTTATAACTAGATGTATAGAAAACGTTAACATATTGTAAACATTACGAGCCAGGTATCACATAACAGCTCCAAAATACACCCAACCAGCCTCCAAGCACATTAAGAAGAGATATAGGCACCTTAGTTTTTAATTCGAGGATCGTGTTTGGATTTTTATACATGTATTCCAAGCTCAATCGCAAGTAGCATCCATTGATTTCGAATCTTAAACTGAACCAAAGGATACAAAAGCTTTTGTATTTTTTGACAAAATTGTTTGATTTCTATGGGTATATGTCACGTGATTCTTCCAATACCGTGACAGTGACGTAGTAGATGGTGGTGTTGACAAACAAAATAAATGCAAGTTTGTATTTTGTAAAAGATGCAATCCTGTCGGTGGAAATGATGATATTTTGTTTCTTTGACACCTCAACTGGTTGCAGTAGCATTCCCGTGAATTACCTAAAACGTTAAGTCGTTTAGCTGCAGCCTAAAGGGTTGCTTGTTCTGTCGCATTTCCACTTTGCACATTTTGTAAAACTTCATTCGCCACGTTAATGGCATGTCGACCAGCTTTTGTTAAAGAACAGTAACAAGATTTAAATCTCCACTTAAGAAATAAAACTTGATACAAGTGGCTGTGCAGTCAAAATGCACTAAAATATTGTTACCACCCCTTGAACGAATCTACTCAACTATGTTGGTAAAGTAAATAGTTGAAAAACAAATGCAATAAAAATGTAAATGTGTAAACCACCTGTACATCTGGTTACACCCATAATTAAGTATATATTTATCCCTCTATCACCACAATAGACAAAAACTATGAAATTGAGTTTTCTACTTTTGGTATTAATATATGCAATCTTTTCAGAGTAACCATTGTAGGTCACTTGTAGTACTTTAAACCTGGTTGAAAGAAAAGTTTGGAGCCAAATATGGACTGTCTGACATCCACAACAATGAAGCTACTACTCTACAGTTTGTTGCTGCTTTCGGCTGGAATCATTCCACCAGCTGCTGCTTTCGACGTTGGAGATGGATTCGCTCTTGCATTGGGACTTGTGCTATCGATATGTGGTTTCATGGCTTGTGTTGGAGCGTATGCCAGAAGAAAGGGTGGACCCACATGAAGAAAATTACTTTTTGCAGACATGATTATGATTGTGTAATTGGTACTGTTACTCATACTTACGACTGTATGTGTCCATTTTCTGGTTAATTTTTTGAGCATTGAATAAGTGTTTCATTGCAGTTTTCCTTTTCCAATTTCAAACATTGGTACAGAGCTGTTTGCAAGTTTAACACATTGCCAAAATACCTTTCTTTCATTTGGTTGCTGTATACCGAAGTCTCTGCTGAACAAGCAAATCAACTCATAAAGAATTATTGATTCTGCAGTAAATGATTTTGCAAAAATACTTCACCAATATGGCAGCCATGTGTTATCTTCCATCAGGGGTGTCCAACATGCCAATTATCTAGTGTCAACTAGTCGATGCTTCCTTTTTTTATGTTGGCTTTGAGATTTCAAGCAATATCACTTTTTAATACCCATTTACTGAAGGGTTATGTATATGCTTTACTGTCGTTTGCGATGAGACATGGTGTACAACCCAAAACAAAACGGTAAAGTATTTTTTGTAGGTCACATATTTATTGTTGTAATTGTGACTTTATTATGGACAAGTCAATCATGCATCATTAAGAAATATTCTTTACGATAGCATGCAGTGAAATTGGCCATGCCTCTTGTAAATGATCAGCATTTTGGCATGTTTACAAACATGTGAAATGCATTTTGATCATCACAGAACCTCTGTAGTTTGAAAACAAATTTTGTTAAGTGCAATACATTTAAGATAAACTGTGTAAAATGGTTGTGTCCAGATGATTTTCTGAAGGTAAAGCAGAATGTTGTTTCACACATTGATGCATCAAGCACATTTCTTATGTCACCTGGGGTCACGATTTAAAGATAGAATATGTCAACTTAATACATTTATTAAACTTCTAGACCAGAGGTTTTTACCTGACAGACTATCAAACACATAAACCACGGTAGAAAAATACCAGTTTGTTAGGTGGTACGTTAAGTTGCATGTTATTGGCTGTTCCCTTTTGTTTTGTTGTTGATTTGTGCATTTCAGATCGGTCATCAAGAGTAGCTGATATGTTGCAACTTAACCAAGTTTGAAAAAGACATAGACAAGATTAGCAGCAGAATATTACAAACCTGTCAATAAAAAATCATTACCATTAAGAGATTGTATGTAAGTTTGCCATGGTGTAATGTACATATACTTACCTGCTTAAATATCACAGTACCAAAGTATTTATTGCACAGTAAATGTGAAATGGATTGCTACCTTACATAAAAACAAGTCAATTTTGGGGGAATTTGTATTAGTGCACTTTATACAATCCACAAAAAACATTAAAAGAAAACGATGAAAGAAAATTTTTGATAATTTTGCATCTTTTTATTTTAGGATAATAAGACAACATTTAACTTGCCAGGCTTTGTTTAAATCATTAAACTTTTCTTGAAATTATACACACAATTTGGAATATTACACAAGTCTTTTCATTGTTTCTTTATTTGGTATGCAGATGTTTTTAATTGTAAACAAAATTGAATCGACTGAGAAGCTGTGGCAAACTAGAAATCACTGGACCATAACCAGTTGAATTGTCATACAGCTCAAACAAAGGAGCTGCAACCAGTTTATAGTTACGCGGAACCGCAAACAATGCCTTCTCACCCAACTGCACCAGAAACAGCTTTTTGTGTTCTTTCGGCTTTGTGATGTGTGCTGGAATGTAGGGGTATAGGGGTGGCTCGAAATTTGGTCTCCACCAGTTACCGATGCAATCTTCAATCACCCATTCCTGTTGCACTCCATCTTGTCGCCCTAAAGTCTCAGTCATGAGTCGTTTCAATCCATCGACCTCTTCCTCACTGTCATGAAGTTCTCCGCCAGGCAGCTTGAAAAATGTATTCCCAAGTTGAAGCAGTAAAACGTGTGGTAATCCATGTTCGTGCACAATCAAAACTCCTTCCACAGAACGTCGCTGACCTCCAGTATCGAATTCTTCTCGCATTCGCTGAAAACGAGCTTGCACGGTTTGGTCTTTTTCAAAAAGCGGCTCTTTAGTTCCAAATGTGTAGTTTGTCAGCGGATACAAACTGATGGGTCGTTCGATGGGTTGCTGGGCCACTGCATTTTCATCTTTCCCCTCAGTCGAGTTGTTGTATTTGTACTTGGGCCATCCAGTTCCACCACCGCTGGGCCTTCGACCAGACATCACCGTTTTTGCTGCTCAAGTTTTTTCTGGTGCTCGTACGAAAGTTGCGGCTAAACAATCAACAACAAACGAAAAACAATTACATCACGGTGCAACAAACACGTAAAAATGCATATTTCAAAGCGTAAAAGTAAAACTGACAAAACAATAACAAAGATACTGATAAATGCAAGAAATTTTAGCAACAAAAGCCAACAATCGCGATACCGCCGAAACTTTACCACGTTTTCACGGTTCAATAAATATTTAACAATAGAAATCGTATTAGATTTTAGGTTTTAAGCTTGCCACCATCTGACACCAATTTAAAAGTTTTGTTGGATTGAAGCACGATCAGTTTAAACAATTTTTGCAATCTACCCTAACAAATTTTGTTTTCAATGGTCCGCACGTCTGACATTATTAGCCGTTACAAGAAAGAACGAGTTGTGTCTGACTTATACGATTTATGTACTCTGTTTTTCGTAATTGCTACTTTAGATTTGCTAAAAACTTGCACGAACGGGGCGCGACTGCTGTCGCAATAAAGGCATTTAAACTAAAGACAAACTTTAGCAATTTTTAATAATCCAAAAAGTTGGGTTAATACGCCCTGAACAGTCCCCGTGATTCAAACCGATATTTAAAAATAATGGAAATTTAAATCGATATCACCTTCAAATGGAGATAGGAAAAGATAAAAAAACTGCGGAATTGCAATCGGACGAGCAGCTAAACAAAATAAAGCACAACAGTGTGAATAAAGTTTCTTGTTGAACAACAGCGAAAGCAGCAACGTAAATAATGTGTAACAAGTAGAATTCTTGCTGGTACGTTTAAGTACAGCGTGGTTTTAAACTTCACCCGTAATAGTTTCAAATAGAGGCGTCCAACTCAAAAAACACATGGAAGGGAGTTGTGGTAAAGATCAAATTATGACACAAAGCAGTATTACTGTAGGTATTTCTCTTGCAAAAATGCTGATTATACCAAAAGCATTAAAACACAAACGCTTACCATGCATACATGACATGCAAGTATGTTTTATTTTAACTGATTTCACCAAAATTTCCATGTCCAGTTTCTTTGGCATGATTTTGTGCAGCAGTTTGGCCGCTTAAACATTTGTTGCAAGTTAAACATCGAAGAGTGAAGTTAGCGGTGTCAGTGTACTGTCTTGCATTATGGGCTTCTTCTGCCACCTTTAATGCTTGAACCAACACCAAGTCATCATTTTTTGGAAAAATTGTCTGTTGAGGTAGTTTTGAATTTTGTGGGTCCATGAACATTGGATCATAGTGAATACCATCGTACAAAAGGAAAATCCTTGTTGTATAGTTTTCATCCTGTCCATAACTGTCAACACGCTGGGTTTGAATGTCAATGGCTGCTATTTCAACTTGGTAAATTTCGGACAGTATAGCCAACTCAATTCCACCACCCCATGATGTATCACACTGAATCCAAATGCTGTATTCATCAGTAGATTTGCCTAAAAATGCTTCAGAATATTTTTCAGGGTTAGATCGAACAATGTTCGCAATGTCTGATCTAAAACGCTTGGCTTCAGAATAGTTAGCTTCAGTCAAATAACCATTCAAAGCGAAAAACACACTGTAAAACAAACATGAGTTATCAGCTGGAACCTCTTTTCGCTTCATTACAGGTTCAAGGTCCTTTGTTACTTGCTTTTGTGTCCTGCTTTCAGTGTTTACAACCGTAAAGGTGTCTCCATTTCGAACATGTGCATCAAATAGAGTCTGTGAGCTGTTACTGAGATCCATTTGTTTCGGAGGGTAACCTGTCATTATTTTCTGTTTGCCAGGTTCAACCCCTGAAACCATCTTGATTGCTTCCTTTAATTCAGCCAGTGTGGAGTTTGCGAATAGTTTCGATTTCAGCTGATGCGTTCCAGTGGATGTTTTGCATCGTAATCTCAATGACTCCATAACTACCGGTATTTTGAAGGGCAATCCTGCAATGATAAAGGAATACCTGTTACTAAAATAAGCTGCTGTAAAGCACAAAAAAATGTATACAGATACCAAATATATGACACTAATAGAACCAGCAATGGCCACCTTTACAATGGTTCACAGCCTCACAGGTAAAGATTTGGCTTGAAAACGTAAAGTTGAATTCCTGAATATAGAAGTTGTATTGTAAACGTCAATGCTGTCAACTTGCTATTTTAACCTAAACTTTTCCTTTTCTCAAAACAATAACTGTGCATTTACTCAAAAACTTTGGACAATAAACAGGCATCCGTTAAAAATTTGTCATTCTTTTCAAATTGCATGAATGGCATAGAATTTAGATCATAAAATCCTAACAAAAGTGAACATGAAAAACAAAACACACTTGTTATACGCTTACCGGTTCAATTTCCGACCTCGATGACAAACAACAACAAATAGATTCATCGACTGTTGTTAAAAAATATTGTAACAGAACCAAGCCCTTATCCTCATCCATTTAAACAGCCGCGGTGTTAATATCCAATGACTTTGGCGTAACGTTACGTGCTTGTAAACATGTTTCATAGAAAAAACACGATCGTCATGTGTTTTTGAGTAAATAAAAAGGGATTGCGACTAGTTGGCGCAACTTTGTGTATGAAAGNCTGTCACATAACGAAGTGAGGGTACGAAATGAAGGTGGTTTGTTACTTGGTAGACTCTGTGCTCTCCGAGGAAGTGATGTTTACAAGAAAAGTGGTGAGCAAGTTTTAAAGCTGTTGCGATCCGACCTTGAAAGGCATATTGAAGGTGATTCAGATAACCACAACAATCATGCCATTGCTGCACAATCCGCTTCCAATATTTTCCATGAGTCGGCTGGCTGGAGGCACTTGGAAACGACAATGAAATGCCTTCAGCATATGATTGAGGGCTGTGGAAAAAAGTTTAATGATTTTGTAAACCAAGAGCTGCTTGATCTTTTGTTTTTGTCTCTACTTCACACTAATCGTTTCGTCCGTGAAACTGGCTTCAATGTGTGTGCTGCAATAGTCAAGTGCGGTCAAACAGAGCAGGAGTCCCTCAACAACTCGATTGTCAAATTTGGAAAGCAATTTAGCGATCATCTTGCTCGTGGACTGGCAGATAATTGGTCGCAAGTTCGTCTCGCATCATCAGTTGCTTCTCGCAACTTCTTGACCTCGATTGATGCTGATAAACGCTCTGAATTTTTCCCTGAACTAATCCCACGTCTCTGTCTGAATCGATACTACATCGCTGAAGGAGTCAGGATTTACTCGCAGGAAACCTGGAGGTTGATTTCTGATGGTCATGGCAAGCAGCTGGTGGAGGAACACATCGCATCGGTTACCTCATATTACATCGAAGCTACCCAAGCAGACAACCACGCAGTGAGGGAAGCTGCATGTGCTTGTATATCCGAGCTGGCTACGAAAGTAAACCCGGACGCAGTTCGTCCGTATGTTGCTGCTCTTCTCAACGCTCTGTTGGAGTGTTTTCAGGACGACAGTTGGCCAGTGAGGGACGCCGCTTGTGTGGCATGTGGAAACTTTATTTTAAGTTATGGGGACGCAGCAAAAGAGAAAAGGGATATGTTGTACAAGCTCTTCCTCGGGAACCTCTGTGATCCGATCGCTTCGGTGCGGCAGGGCGCCGGGCTGGCCCTAGCCAAGTACACCAAGGTATATCATGAAGATTGTATGACCACTGTTATATCTGAAATACAAACAGGATTGGAGGAAGTGAAAAATCAAACTGATTCTGATGAAAAAGCAATAGGTTATGATAAAAAGCCAGCGCAGTTTGGTGTGGTCAAGGATTCGCATACGCAAGTGGACCTGAACCACACAGCCCAGCAGATGTATTCATGTGGGTCATTAGCCCCCAAAATGGGTCGTGGAAGCCGAGGGGGCTGCAGCGACTGTCAGTTCCGAAGACCCTCTGAACCATGGGAAAGAAGTGATGGTTGTATTTATCTCATAACAGAGCTGTCAGCTGATTTTCCTGACAAGGCAGCCAGTCTTTTACCATCTGTGGTTGCATGTTTGTCGAAAAAGCATTACACACAGCATCTTGTGCTACTGGAAACGTTTTGTAAACAGCTTCCAGTAATTGCCCAGCATCTCGGCAAACGAAGTTTCAAATCTCATATAGAATCATTCATTGATCCGATTTTTTATGCTTTGTCCTGTGATGTGGCACTTACAATGGCCTCAGCGGAAGATTGTCTTCAAAAGTTGGCCAAATTTCTTGGTGTAAATATCTTGAAAGGCAGAATTGAGAATTATAACCCTGTGTATGTGGATCGTTACTGCCGTGTTGTTGCCCAGTCTGCATTCCCTGGGCATTCACCTACCATGGATCGACCATTTAAATTTGGAATTGCCTAGAAATGACTTGGAATGTGATATTTGCCAATTAATTTGAATGGTGTGTTTAGTTTTAACAAAACTTTCAACAACTTCTGTTTTGTGTAAATTATTTAATGTTTTTTGCATCAATGTTGTCAAATTATAAACTTTAGCCCAGTGAGTGTACATAAAACCCAGCTGTTTTAATTACTGTAGTTGTGCTTGCCCTGGTTCCAGAAGTTTTGCTTTTTGTATTTGATCTGTTCATAAACATGTTGATTTCGTCGCACTGTATGTTTAAATTCAGTAATTTTCAATGTAAGTGTCTCAAAATGTCCTTATAATTTCCAGAGGTAGTGTAAGTGAAAAACATAACAGGTTTGTTGACATGTCTTCAAGTTCGGATGAAGATGAAGCTTACAAGCTCTACAAGTGAGTATTGTTCATTAAAATTCTAGATAATTTTAAACTAAAAACACTTTCCCAAATTTTTTATTGTGATGGGTAAAGTTGTTTTTGGATATCAAATAGTTTTATCTTAAGCTAGGTGTTGTAACAACTTGCAAATGTTGTTAGATATGTGTTGTTTGTTTTCATGTAGAGATCGACCAGAATGGAACGATGTGAAGCCGATCCCCCAAGAAGACGGACCTGCTCCAGTTGTTCAGATTGCATNACCATGGATCGACCATTTAAATTTGGAATTGCCTAGAATTGCCTTGGAATGTGATATTTGCCAATTAATTTGAATGGTGTGTTTAGTTTTAACAAAACTTTCAACAACTTTGTTTTGTGTAAATTATTTTTTGAATTTAATGTTTTTTGCATCAATGTTGTCAAATTATAAACTTTAGCCTAGTGAGTGTACATAAAACCCAACTGTTTTAATTACTGTAGTTGTGCTTGCCCTGGTTCCAGAAGTTTTGCTTTTTGTATCTGATCTGTTCATAAACATGTTGGTTTTGTCGCACTGTATGTTTAAATTCAGTAATTTTCAATGTAAGTGTCTCAAAATGTCCTTTTAATTTCCAGAGGTAGTTTAAGTGAAAAAAACATAACAGGTTTGTTGACATGTCTTCAAGTTCGGATGAAGATGAAGCTTACAAGCTCTACAAGTGAGTATTGTTCATTAAAAACCTTGATAATTTTAACAGTACAGTGCAGTGGTTTTCAACTTCTTTCGACTCAAGCTATGATTTTTATGTGACATACTATGCCGACTAAAAACACAAAAAAATACCTTATAATTTATTTTGCCAATTTTTATTGTGATGGGTAAAGTTGTTTTTGGTATCAAAAAGGTTTTAGTTTTATCACGCACACCCACATTATATAACAAACATTAAGGATCTCAGTGTTTAAACTTAAGTTAAAGTGTTTAAACTTTATTGCTAGGTGTTGTAATAAATTGCAAATGTTGTTAGATGTTGTTTGTTTCCATGTAGAGATCGACCAGAATGGAACGACGTGAAACCGATCCCCCAAGATGACGGACCTGCTCCAGTTGTTCAGATTGCATACAGTGAAAAATGTAATCATGCAAATATTCGGAAATAAAACAATGTACAGCTAAGCTGCTGACAGTAACTAAAACGTTACCAAATGTTTTGTTTTTGTAGGTGTTTTAAAACTGTCTGTTATTTCTTTGTGATAAATTTAACAAACTTTTTTTTATTTTTTTAGTTGAAGTGCATGTATCATAAAACTTCCTTAATATCAATAAAAGTTATTTATAATTTTATTCATTTCAGTTAAGGATGTATTCGACTATTTCCGCGCTGTAATGGCAATGAATGAAAAAAGTGAAAGAGCCTTGGATTTAACAGAAAGTGCGATTGAATTGAACCCAGCAAATTACACTGTTTGGCATTACAGGTAAAATCAAAAGTTCTGAAGTTTTTTTGTGGGTTAAACTGATGTTTAGATAATTTTGTTTTGTTTTTTTCAGACGGGAAGTTTTAAAGGCACTTAAAAAAGATATCACTGTGGAAATGAAATTTCTGTCGCAAATTATTGTAGAACAACAAAAAANGGTTAAACTAATGTTTAGATAATTTTGTTTTGTTTTTTTTTCAGACGGGAAGTTTTGAAGGCACTTAAAAAAGATATCACTGCGGAAATGAAATTTCTGTCGCAAATTATTGTGGAACAACAAAAAAATTATCAGGTGCCGTTGTGATGAACTTTTTTTTACCGGAGATACAAAAAGTGAGACTTACTAAAAAAATGTGTTATCCTTCATTTTTAGCAGTTGTAATTTTTGGTCAGCAAGGTGGCTTTGTGGAGATCGAGCAACCTTATGCATGCAAGTGAATATGATTTTAATCCTCCATGGCAAAAAAACGGGGTTGTTCGTACCTTGTAAAGTCTAATGGGTAAAATACAAAATTGTTACCTCTTAAATTACTGAAAAAATGTAGAACAGTAATGTTTTAATAACGGTACAAACTGACAGCACTGTTTAGCACAGTCACCTATTTTTTCATTGAAAAGCAGCAAGTTGCCGATTTCAGGGATATTTGCGCCATGGTCAGCAAGCGATTTTCCCTGTGGAAACTAAGTATTTAATGATACATATGGGTCACTACAAAAAGTATGGGAACCACTGTAATAGTATAACTTGGTCTTGCAGTATAAAAGTAATTTGAAAAAGACTTTATTGTGACATAAAAACTCTCTCGGTTAAATGTATTGAGCTTAGGCCGTCTTATTTAGGTTTGGCATCACAGACGAGCACTGGTTGAATGGAGCCAGGATTTCTCGGAGGAACTGGATTTTACCGCCGACATCATTTCAAGAGATCAGAAGAATTACCATGCTTGGCAGCACAGGCAGTGGGTTATTCAAGTGAGTACAAATGTCAACATTTCAACCTTTTTCACCAGTTAAAGGATTTGGAGTTTTTCTTCATTTGTTTACTATTTCTTTCCTTACTGTCTTGTTCAGTGAGGTTGTGGATTTTTCAGGCTTGGTGACCACTTTGTTTTTAAAATATCCAATGATTGAAATGCGGCCCCCGAAGGCCCAAGATTGAAAAATTGAATACCAAAATCAAATCGACCTATTCTGGTGGATGTTTGAAGAGAGAGTATTGCAAATAAACTGTTGTTTACACTGCAAACCCTCCATAAAACTTGAGCGAGAAAAAGTTTTTCTGGTGTTGTGGAGATGGTTAAGACTGAACGCTTTTGTTTATTAGTTTATGTTCTGCTTTTTTCAAAATGTCCAGACCATTACCCAAACATCATCAAAAAAAATTTTATTTTTCAAAGTTGTGTAACAATCTTTCTTTTTCTGTTCAGGAATTCGAACAATGGCAGGGAGAATTGGATTTTATTGACAAGTTACTAGAACAAGATGTCCGCAACAATTCTGCGTGGAACGAAAGATATTTTGTCATCGAACACACGACTGGATTCACAGATGAAGTTGTTGAGCGCGAAATAGAGTAAGTAACCATTTTCTTTTGGAGATGAATCCAAAATGATTGTTTAGCTAATCATTCTGAAGTTAAAATAAATCACCCCTTGGTTACTAATCTGTTGTTGACTACTTACAAAGTTTTTTTGCACTGATGATACCAACAGCAACTGTTGAAGTGTTTATAACAATTTTTTACCATGTATATGCACGCAAGCAGCGATGTTTTTGATTTATGCTAATCATTTATCACAAATGCATTGCAGCTGTGTCTTGGTTCTATAATGATATTGTTGTGCAATTTGACTACAGGCATAGGCCTTGATTTTTTAGCAAATGTTTTTTATGTGGGGTGGTGGTTAAATTCATGCGGCCTGACACGTGATCAAATAACACACGATACGCATGTTGTTTCATACCGGCATTATAATATCTGTTATCGCTAATATTATTGGTATGAGCAAAAACGGACATCCTCCTGCATTGTTTAATGAACAGAAAGAAATTTGCGTCACTCACCTCGGAGGCGCTAGCTGTAAACAAGTCTTTAGAAAATTTGAAAGCAAGAAATAAATAACGGATCTGGGAAATTTCTGGGGTGGCAGCCATTGTAAAAAGTCTATGCTAGCCATTGTAAAGAAATTTCCAGACGGGTGGCCGCCACCCCTGCCACCCCGGGAATTGACGCCTATGACTATATGGGAAACTTAAATGTACATAATTTGTTCTTTCTTACCTAACAGAGTTATGCAAATTTGGAATTCTGTTGTTTGATGTCAAAGTGATACAACTCTTCTTTGTAGGTACGCCACAAAAAAGATCAACCTGGCAACAAAAAATGAAAGTGCATGGAGTTACTTAAGAGGGTAAGTCGACATTTTGACCCCCCAACCCCCCAAAACATTAACATATTAATCATTTTATTGCCAGTGTTTTGCAAGACAAGGGTTTAACGTGGAGTAAGACTCTGAGCGATAAAATTCACTCGTGGAGGGGAGAGGGTTTGCGCTCACCCCACCTTGCCGCGTTTCTTCTTGACATGTACGATGAAGACCTGGAGAAGAAAAAGTGTGACGTTGCCAAAACAATGGATAAAGTGAGAGAGGTAGGAATTTTGTTTGAATGGAAACAGACTCTCTATCCCTTTGGGCAAAGTTAACATGGACAAATTGCCAAAATTTGAGAGAAAGTTACTTCGTTTATATGTGTTGCTAAGATTATCCTTAATTTGTACAAAACACAAACACACACAAGCATAACCTTCCTGATAAGGTACAATTTTAACCAAATATGTCCTAGGTTCTTTATGAAAGGGATAACATAATACTGATATTTTTGTTAAAACTTTAGTTCAATATACTGTTATTTACCATCAGATATCAAAATTCCTTAAATTGTCAATTGTGCTTTTTCAAAAAGGAGGAAATAATATTTGTTTAGAGTAGGAACTGATAAGGTTGAAGTTTTTGTACCTGAAAACTTTAGGTGAGAATTAAAATTGGGTACAAAACCAGCGATGTAAGCTTATGTTGTTGTGTGTTTAGTTGTGTAAAGAACTGGCAGAAGACACAGATACTGTAAGAAGAAAATATTGGAATTTTGTCCTGCAACGGATGACAAAAGAATATGAAGTCCAATGAATGTTCTGCAAATAACACTGGGTTCGAGCTGTCTTCAATTTCAACCATTGAATAACATTTTACAAAATCAGCTGTGTATGTCCCACGTGATGCTGAGATTTTAAAATAGTTTGATGCACGCAATATGGCATCTGTGCCACAGTACATTAACTTTTGTTTGGCTTGTAATACTGATTCTATGAAGTCAAATTTGGGGTTTTCAGAGGCCGTACTGAATTTTCTAAGCTGCTACTAGAAGTGCAAAATTTAGAAAAGATTGTTTATTGGAGAATGCAACAAATCACAGTATGGAAATAGAACGCACAATGAAAATATCTCGTGTAATTTATGTGGGTATTTTGTTAAATACAGTATTGGCAAGAACAATTTTGAGGTACGAAAAATACATTAGTTGGTAAGTAGCAAATTATTGTACAAAAGTTCAATATCTTAAATGAACGAATTGAAATAATGGCTTAAAATCACAGTGAAAATACTTAAAAGCAAATATTTCGGAATCACCATGAAGATAAATGGATCCGGGTGTTTTTTTGTCATGAGGAAATCAAGTATCTTCTAAAACTCACACACATAAACATATATTCGCCAAGCGGAAAACAACTTAAGAATTGCATTTTCAAAGTCATCTAACTAAACATCGACAAAAATGCAATGTCATGCTAATTCCGCTGATGGCACAATTGCTTCAATACTTTGTTTTTTCCTGGCTTTACCACTGGACAGAGTAGAGCTTGGCGTAGGCTTTAGTTTTGGCTCAGTCGATCTAGCGCCATCTGGTGACGATGTCATATGTTGGCCTTGGACATTGAATTTGTCTCTAGATTTCGAGTTATTCTGTGTTTTCTCACTCCTGGGGGTGGTAGATGGGGCTTTGTAGAACTGGAAAAAACAGGAATTTTGTGTTGAAGTGAAACTTTTTTGTATCTGTATGCCTGTGTGTAGTAACTAATAACACACATGCCTGAGGGCTTGTATGTAGTGAATACGTTTATCAGTGCATAATGATGGCAACAGCAATTGTTAAAAAGGTTGCATTACAACACATGCTCTATATACAAGTATTCTTTGTGTTTTGTTTATGATTCAACAGTATTTAATTTAACATTAGAAACAGAAGACAGAACTTGTATTTACTTAAACTACTGCTGTTGTTATCATCAGTGCACAAAAAAGTTGGTACAAAAATCATGTGGCACTGGAATTTTATGAGATAAACCTGAC